>BGPR01008160.1:26079-53641 GCA_013235015.1 Araneus ventricosus
TATTTTTATGTGTTATCGCTGAATGGTAATGCGAGTGGTTCCAGAAACAGGTACATGTGGAGTTTATCGTTTTGCACAGAAATTAGCAACTTTCTTCAAAAAATCGAAAAGATAAAGGTCTGGAAAAGTCGTTACAGGGAGACACAACCACTTATATGGAGAATACTTTTGAAATTATTTAACATTACAATTAAAAAAATCGTTATAGGGAGAAATTCGCTATAGGAGACTTAATGTACCTCAGTTTCCTGTGTCTAAAAAAAAGTATTTGTGCCTTGAAACAGTATCAAGCATATATAAAAAAAAAAGGGGTTAAAAGTTATAGAAGTTCGATTGTAGTAACATTTCTTTTCAATGAACTTAAATTAAGCTTGAAAGCAACTTTGAAAATAGCAAAATCACTGAAGAATTTTTCTTTGTCCAATTTTAGGTTTATGGGTGTTTTCTAAGGTTGAATCATGATAAAGGATCCAAAGTCGTCATAGAAAAAGGTGCGCCATGAATGAAATTATAATATATAATGAAATATTAAGTTCTTTGATTCTGTTAATTGTACCTAACTTATTGTATTGTAATCATGTGGTTTAGATTTTTTTATTTCTAAATTCGATGTTTTTGATTTTTTGCTAACAAAATTTTAACATGTTCATCCACCTCGGCTTCAATTATGTTCTTCATTTTTTTATTTTATTCCTTTCAGGAAACTCTCAGCAGTTGGATCCTGTCTCGTACCGTCTTCGTAGAGAAAAAAAAATCGAAGCCACGATGAATGATGCCCGTACAATTGTTTTTCATCAATTTGCAAATGTTCTCCATTTCGAGAAATTTTTAAAAAAATAATCTGTGTTTTGCCACGCTATTTTGTTTTAAATTAGTTGCATCCAACGTTCTAACACTCATTATTTTCTAAATATAAATCTGAACGGTCTTGTCGGCTCTAAAACAAGAATGGTTAAAATATCATTTCCCATTGGATAATCCTTTCTAATTGTCACGAAAAGGTAAAATCAATGTGTATCTTTATTTTCAAAACTTTTACAACATTGTGGGTATTTTTTTCATTCGTTGAAGTCCTGATTCCATAGGCAATGCCATACGCGTACTGCTAGTATGTATATTTTTACAACTCGTTGTCTATGTGTATAACAGGTTATATGTTTGTAAGTCATATTTTAATAAATTGCTTTTTTATCAATTGAATTGTTCTACCTGTTATTTGAACATAATTTCACTTAGTGATTTAAGATTACATTTCATAATTTAATGCTTTAATTTATTCGTTGTATACAATTGTAATCCGTATATCTTGTTCACCGTTTGTAATTCATTATATACTGAGAAAGAGGGGCGACCATACCCTTCATTCTACTTACTGCAGTGAATAAGATTTAGGAATTCATATATCAACTGTGCTATACAATTGTGCTACCTGAGCATTTTTAAACATGTGGGCTGAAATAAAAGCATTGGTTGAGGTTAACTATGTTAAATTTAATATTGTAAGCTCTATTAATGGAAAAGTATATTTAACTGAAAAGAAAAACACAATTAAAGTCAAATTTTGTTTCTTTTAGGCTAGTGGTACAAAAAACAGTTTAGCCTTGGGGAAAGAAGTAGTTAATATTAACTTATATAATGCCTATTACACAGTTATACATTGTCTCTGGTCTAAGATTTTCTTTATGACTTATAAAGCACCTGTATACTGGGGTAAAAGCACTAAAACGTTACCTGTATACTTGTAGTACCTGTATTTTACCCAGGTACTAAAAGTTTAGTGTTTCTTAATGTTCTCATTATTAACATATTGAAATGATGTACTAAATATTTCATAAATGTATTCAAGTTTTTAAGATATTTTTGTTTTTTGGTTTCTGTCTTTCAGAGTATAATTACTTGATTATATACTGGTTTTAAAGAAAACCCTACAGTAATTTCCATAATGTAGTCTTTCTGTGAATACAATCAGCTCCTAACATGAGTAGCAGGGGTCAGGAACCACTTCCACTTTTTTTTGGGGGGTGCTAACTTCCAAATTAATGAGCATTTTGTACGAGTTAGCCCCCCCCAAAAAATTTGACTATGGTCAGAAATTGAGGGGCAGTTTTAGGTGGTCAATATTCAAATTTATGGTCATTTTGCGTGGTCATGAACCAAAATTCTTAGATCATAATCAAAAGTTAGAGGTACTTTATTAGGCCAACTTTTAAAAAATTGTGAGCATTATCCAGAACATAACGAGTAATTTTATTCAGAAAACTTTCAGGGCGAAAAAAAAGGAGCTATTCGTAAAGTAATTCACTTTTATACGAACAACTCCAAAATTGTAAGGCAGTTGCCAGAAAATGGCAGCCACTTTTTATACGGTTAAAATAGGCAAGGACCATGAAATCACGGCACTTCTCCATTTGGTGATTTCCAAAATTACGGGCACTGTCCAGGAAATAACAGGAACTTTTGTACGGTCATCTTCAACCCTACGGTCATGGCCAGGAAATCACGGGCACTTTTATACTGGTGAGCTTCCGTACCACGGGGCAACGGGCCAGGGAAGTAACGGGAACTTTTAGAGCACGGTCAACTTCCAAATTTACGGTCAGTGGCCAGAAATTACGGCCATAGGTTTCATGGCCACATTCATAAAATCATTGGTCAGAATGTTTTACGGCAAATTGGGGATGAACGGGCAAAGTGGACGGATCTGGCCGCCGGTCACCGCCCACCTTGCGGGGATGAAATCTTTTTACAGTGTATTACTCATCTGCTAAGCCATGCACAATTGAATTAGATTTTGAGTTCGACAAGCTATTATGGACATTTTCCAAAAATGCACATTTGTGGAGTACAAAATCTCACGTCTTCACATCGATGATTGAATTGTTGTTTAACGATTGATTTTATGGTTTTAAAAGAGTATTTCATGAACTGGAAATAGTTCCTACAATATGTGTGCATTGAAATAATATTTTACCTCAATAACCGTAGAATCGGCAAAGATACAGTCTTTGGGAACAAAAAAATGCTAGAAAAATTATGAGCTTCTGTGAGAAAAAGTGTGGCAGATTTTGAATAAAGAAGTAATCTTACAAATGTGACAAATTCTCAAATAGGTTAAATAAATATATTTTAATGAAAAGCCAAATAAAACTTTTAAATGCGTTTTTGAAAACTTCTATTTTATCAGAAGTTATTTACGCAAAACATGATATCTCTCGAAAATTATCTATATTTTTTAATTTTGTATATATGTTGTCTAAAGGCAATTAATGAAATATAGTTTTGAGATAAATAGTTTTGATTTAGAGCACTTTAGTTTATTATACGCATGCGTTTTTGAAATTTTTAATAAGAGAATATCGACTGGCCATAACTTTCTAAATGCAAACATTTCAGATCCTATTTATTGCCTTCAACATAAGCTTAATGCTCTGTTGGAGAAAAATAATTGTGGATTCAATTTCCTAGAGTGGTTTGCTTTTTTGCTGTAATTTTCCCATTTTTTACCTAAATTATCCATTTACTGAATCTCAAGTGACATAAGATTTCTGCAGGTATTAATCATTGTCTCGAATCAAATTGAGTCAGAAATGAACTGAAATTGACATTAAAAGCGCTTTTTTCAAAATTATCGCGCACGTAGTCAGATACCTTAAATTATACAAGCAAATAAAATTGCCTCAGTTACGCAATCAAAGAAATATAAAATCACTAAATAAAGTCAAATCTAGTTAAAAAAATTAAAATTTCCAACTTTAATTAAGTCCAACTTATAGGAACACAAAGCTACTCCGTTGAAAACAATGACTTCTGACCAAACTTCATTGGTATTAATTGCTATAATTGCTTGTAAATTCTCATAAATTATCCTCTTAATCATCTTACTTGGATAATTATGCATAATAACCAGATTATCCACATAACTGTAACAAATATATACCATCTGATCAAAAGTATTCGACATGGATTTTCACATTTTTTATCTTCTTGAAAGACTGTCCCTTTGAACTTGACTGTAAAGAATAGACTTGAACTCGACATTTGAGTGAGATTCGGTCCTGAGATACTAGGATGTCTACAAATTGAGAAGATTATTTAGACACTTCGCTTCAATGGAAGCTTATAGAATAGCTGTACGAAAATAACAGAATAATTATGTTGCCCATAATATTTACATGAATTTTCTTGTCTTAAATTCGGGAAGATATAAAGGTTTTTAAAAAAAAAATTTTCTCTCCGTTTTTTTTCTATAACATGCAGAGTTTTCTGCTATATTTTCGAAAACTTAGGGAAAAATAATAATATATTAGAGAGCATTGCATAAAAATTGGAAAAAACTTTGAGAGTTGTAGTAAATAATATTTACTCGCATGTGCAAGACATAGAGTAATTTTTCTTTCTACTTCAAAGCCTATATGTAGAGAACTTATTTTAAAACCCAGTCAAATATCAGTAAGATTTAGAAAGATATCAGCATTGCAGAGCAGAATTTTTCTTCCCTCTAAGAGAATAACAAGAGTGATTTTCCATAAATGGATATTTTTAAACTTTATTTTCGAAAACCTTTATAGAATATAATAAAGATTGAGCATGCTGAATACTCAGGCAACAAATAAAGATTCGATGTAAATTGTAGTTCACGATTATTTAATGATTTAATTCTAAAATATCAATTTCAGTGAAAACCCTCATCCGTTTCATTCTCTTAGAGGGAAGAAAATTCTGCTCACCGCAATGTTGATATCTTCTAATTTTAATGATATTTGAATGGTTTCTTTCATTAGTTGCCATGGCATTCGGTTTTAAAGTTATGAAAGAAAATTATCCATGTTCGCGCATGCGCAGTAACACATTTTACTACAACATTTATTTTCTCTAATATTCAATTTTTTTCCAAATTTTTCACTATGCTTCTTCAACCATATTTTATCTTTTCTTTAGTTTGTATATATTAAAGAAACTCTGCATGTTATAAGAAAATATGGAATAATTTGTAGTTTTTAAAAAACCTTTATATCTCTCATATTTGTACTTGGTTTACGAAAATGCTATGTAAATATTATGCACATGACATGAACCGATGAAAGTCTACTCATTATCAGTTTCTGTAGAGTGGGGCAAAAATAATTTTCGTCTTCATCAATTTGTAAATGGTCCCATAATTGCCTGGACCAAATATTAACAAATGTGAGTCTAGAGTCTATTCTTTTAGCGAAATTCAAGGCGTCAGTTTTTCCTTTCAAAGAAATGCTAAAAATGTGAAAATCCGTGTCTTGATGATCAGATAGGAATATAAAAACTTTGAAGGAAAGGTGGTTTGGGGTCTGTAGGGGTCAGGATGCGAAGATCTACATTGTAGAAGTCGTATCATGACAGCTTTGGTAATAGTGTTTTCTAATCTGCTGATAAAAGATTATCCCTTCATAGCTATCATGTGCTGTCGTAAATTCATTTCTATGCTGGATTAGATTTAGCCTCCGAGCTTGTGCAAGTTGAAATCTAGGGATGGAGGGTTAAGAGCTTCTACCACTGATACCTGATACCCAAGAAGGCAGATAAGTCGGGAGATCGGTTACCAGAGTTCATTCTTTTGATAGAGTAGCCGATTCTTTCGGCACCTTATTAGAAACATGAAACGAAATGAACTGATAGTACGTAACTTGAACGGAAGTAACAGTAGCCGATTCTTTCGGCTACCTCATTAGAAACATGAAACGAAATGAACTGATTAGCAGAAGTATTTTCGTACAATTCAACAAACAGATTATTTCCTGTGGCAGTATCAGTAAAAAAAAATCCAATCGACAGGGAGCCGTTCTGGCTCCTATTTTGGGGCTATCTTTTAAGGCATCCGGAATAATGTTATTATTTGTGAAGGTACATATAATTGAAATCTTCTCTGTTAAAGATTCTCTCTTCTATAAATGCTTAATTAATTGTTTCAGAAATGTTGAGTTCATTTTAAATGTTTTAATCAGAATTTCTTGCATTTCCACACAATTTACTATATGCACGTTTTTGTAGTTATTGAAACCATTTGTGTGTTTCTATGCCTGTGTGTGTATGTGTCTGTGTGTAAGTGTGTGTGTTTAACACTTCTTATTGTAAAGCAGTATATAAAAATAAATCTTAAAAAATGGGAAAATTTAATGCATAATTTTTGATTATAGCATGGAGAGTTTTTAATTAAATTATATGAAACTTACTGAATACATCACAATATGTTAGCGAAAAATTACATTAATGTGATAAGTAAATACTTTGAATAATAAAGAAAATATTAGCTTTTGTATTAAATAAATTTTATTGTGCATGTGGGAAACATAGAATAATTTTTCTTTTATAATTTTGAAGCCACATATATAGGTCTACTTATATTAAAATTTCAGTCGAATCTATTCAGATTTAGAAAAGTTATCGGCTTAAACAGGTTGTTTTTATAAACTTGAACTTTTGAGTAATTTTTTAGAATTTTATAAAAGTTATTATGTTTAAAACCCGGGCATACTTACAAATAAATTACATTAAATTGCAAATATTAAAATTGTAGTTCGACGACTACTATTAGAAGATCCTAAATTTTACCTAGTGCAGCATCCGAACAGGAGTTAAGAGAGAGATGCCGAATTTGGACCCTTTGCCTATGTTCGGCTGTGTCGTAACCTCTATTCTATTAAATATTTAGGCTTTCAAATAGATAAATTTCAACGATGGAAATACGGTCTATGGAATCATCTTTTAGAGAAAGCGCTACATAATTACAGTTGGAGAACAAGTGCTGGTGTTTAAATGTCACCAATTAAATACTGTAAAAAGGACTATTAGACGACGCTGTTTTGATGTAAGTGGAAAAATATGGTATTATATCTTTAGATTGTAAACTTGTTTGGCTGCAATTTGCAAATAATATTAAAAAAGAATAAATAAAAGCTTAGGGAAATTCTTTTGTTGCTGTCCAAAAGTTGCGCAGATAAGACCACACGCAGTGTCCTAAAATCGTCTGTTTAAATCAATAGGACAATTACCTTGAATTAAGTAAATAGCCAAAACAGCAATTATAATCACTGGATATCCTTAAAAATTAGAAGTATCGCATAAAAGCAAATAAATAAATAAAATGAAAGAACATTAAATGTTGGTTCAAAGAAAAAGTAAGTTTTTTTGTTTTTGTTTCATATACATATGTGAGAAAACAAAGGATGAAGAAATGATAACACACACAAGATGCCATACTTGGGTTCATCCTTTGCGTGCTGATGGACATTTTAGAATAAAAACTACTTTCGCTTTAGTCGTTTTTAAAGAAATTATTTGTGAATTTGGGAAGCCAGCTTCCATAATTGGACCTATGACAAAATTTTTATTACTTTTTTTCTACTTAAGAGTGTATTTAAAAAAAATAAATTCCATTGTTTTAAAAATAAAAAAGACTGCACAAAAATTCTAAATCTTTATCTTTATTAACTTTATTCGCTATCAATGAACTTTAAAAATTGTTTACATGGTTCAAATTAGGCAACCTACCACTATATTTGAAAAAAAAACTAAAGAAATTCTATTGCTATATGTATTAGATACATACGTGATGTTTTTGTTTTGATTTTTTATTGATAGTGTTTGAAATCAAAATTCTTCTATCATTTAAAAGTCAGCTTGACTTAATCTACAGAACTATATCTTTTTTTCTTTCCTATTAACACTAAGATGCAAAAGGCTGCACCTCACAAGAACTCATGCTTTTCAATAGCATTTTCGAAAACAATGTCAATCAAAAGCAGCAATATTTACTCAATCTGTATTTTCGTCGCCGGATTTCGATAAAGACAGCTCTTTAACACACTGCAACATCATTATCTCCTCCAAATTATATCTTCGTAGATACCTGGGGAGGCCGGGGGTTCGAAAAAGATTGTCTACTTAATAAGCAGACGATACCCGAAAAGAGGATGCTGAATTATTCATGGGTGGATGGAGAAGCCTCTCGGAGGAGCACATTCCGACGATGCTCAAGCCTTCGTTATCCCGATCTCCCTAATCAAGAGATGGAGGGGGAAGGAGATTCGAGTATATAATCCATTGTTCGATGGTGACTGGTATGAATTAAATAGGATGCGAAGCAAAGAAAGGATAACCGACATTTGTGCCTTTCGTTCACAATCGGGAATTGAATGGGATGTGTAATTTAATTTTGAGTGAGAGAAAAGAAGTGAAAGTGGGCGAATGTTCATTTTGGCGATGTTTCGGCCCCATGATTTATTGAAGTAAAGTTAGAAAAAGTTGACATTTTTTTTATTTGCATTTGAATCCAGGAAAAAAAATGTCTTTTGGTGGCTAAAAAAAGAAAAGAGATAGAATTTCAAATAAAATATTTTATGAAATTAGAAACTGTGTGCAAAAGTACGCATTATTGAGCTCTAAAAAATTTCATAATTTAAGGATTTGCAGGAAGACATCTTAAACAAAGTAACTAATAGTAAAGATTGAAGACAAATTTATCTATAAAATGGCACAAGTTTCCAAAAGTGTTTGGAAGCATAATGAAACAATATTTCAAATGTATGGATATACGTCAGTAGTATACCATCTATTACTGCTAGTCACAAAATATAGATTAAAAGTCAAACTTAATGCACAGTTAAAGGCTATCAACTACTCTCTGGAAAACACCAAAGAGATATAGGTGGGAAAAGGATATTTAACACTTGAATCACGCTTCATCGAGAAAGTTATCCAGTGAAAGGTTACTCTGGATGAAGTCAGGTGTTGGGTACGTTGTCGATACAGAGCAAACTGTAACATAGTGTTTCCATAAATCAATCATTGAATTAATAAAAATCCACAAAATTGCGTAGTTTTAAAAGTATGTAGAAACAATTTATATTGATATATACAAGCTATTGATCAAAGATTTTATCTGTTGTCTGTAGTCAGAGTAGTAGATTAGGATTTAAAGTTACATGAATAATAATTTTGCGTTACTTGTGCCGTCAGAATATTAAAATAATTGGGTTTCCTTTCGCGAATAATGTTTTATTGTAAACATGAAAAAAGTGAAAAGTGGTGTTATGCGCCTGAGCTGAAATTTAAAAGTGGTACCGAAATCCATAATTTATGTTGAAAAAACTGAATAAGAATAATTTCTCTCTTTGGAATATGAACAGAAATAAAAGAGTAGGAGACAAAAAGGCAGGAAATGCCCCAAGTCTATCATTGAAGGTAGATTCTAACAAGAAGTCGTGACTTAAAATTCCAGGAATTGAATAAAGTATATCGAGTGTCTTTATAGATTATAACAAATTTATTAATAAACTAAAAAAGTGTATTTCTATAAATTTTCACAAAAAAAATAGACTTTGATGAAGATTCGAAGAAAATATAAGTACTTATGGCAAAGTAGTAAAATAATTTTTTGCACTCTTTTATTTAGCTTGATTTGTTTCACGTTTCTAAAGATGGAATTTTGTGATAGATTTGTAACTTATTTCCAGATGAGATTGAGTTTTGAATTTTTGGGCACTTGTGTATTCTCGATGAAAATATCCTATTTTAATATTTCCGTAACTTGATAATAGGTTAATCGTTTAATTTTATTAAACTTGGATTGTATGCGAGTGGCACCATACGATAGGGAATTTGAGAACTAATTTATTTCTTAATTCGAGAATACTGAATTATAAATTTAAAAACTAAACAGTAGAATAAAATTAAAATGATAACTTTTACTCTTTATTAAAGGTAAGTAGTGTTTTTAAAAACCGTTTTAGAATTGAATTAGCTTACGAAGGTCATAAAGAATATTTTGCCGGATAACTCTCTGTTATATTATAATACAGTCCTAGCCGAAGCCATGCACAAGACAAGAGAGGCCGCTGAGAATTAAACCTAAAAAATAGCCTGTCAAGTTACAAAAAGGACAAACTGTGAAAAGTACAACAAGTACAACAATCAATTATCGACTGAACAGCCGACATAACAAGAATTTAATTTCAAATTCTTCTACAGTAACATAAAATATTTTCAAAACGGCTAACATGAGAGAAATTAACAAATAAAAGAGAATACAAACTAAATTTGTCATGCTAAAAATAATTTAGGAAGCAAATAAAATATTATTACGTATAACTATCTAAACAAAGAAATTTATATGAATAAATAAAGGTAAAATATTAAAAAAAATTAATCTGAACCAGAGAATTTTATATTAAAGAACAATAAAATAAACACAAATATAAACATGTAAGAAGATAAGTATAATTATAAATATAAATCCTTAAAGAAATGTCTATATACATAACTTAATAAACAAAATATAAATAAATACAGTAATTATAAAGAATTTAAAGTTACGATATTGATATTATTTGTATGTAGTACATTTACTAATTCATATAAGCAATATAGAAAAGGACCTTTTCAAAAAGCTGTAAGGACAAGCATTTTTAACACAAAATATTCTTTATTAGTTAGATGAAAACATTATAAATCAGCTAAAGCACTCTCGACTTTCTCTTATGCTTACATAGTGAGGCGCGTTTTCTGTTGAGCTCTGAGGAATTGAGTACGCAGCCACCTGCATACTTTTTCCCAACCGTTCCCCTACAGCTAGCTAAGAAGCATAAATATAAGATAATATCTAACCTGCACAATCTTAGGACTTGGTCTTAAACGGGTTTACAAAGTGGTACACATTGTTGGAGAGAATTGTTTATACGTTCGGTATACGATATACGTTTCGTACAGAAACATAGGTAGAGAATTGCAAATTCGTTCGCGTCAATAAACTGTCATTGCTATATTGTTTATTCACTTTGCTGAGTATTTTGTTACAACAACGTAACAAAAGCCTAAAACCTATATGGGGGAGAAGAAGGTTGAATGTGAGAAAGATTTTTGCGGGTTAAAAAGTTTTATAATTAATGATAATAGTGAAATAAAGATCTCAGAACGTTCAATGGAGATAATAATTCTGTATCTTGGACGAATATCTACTTTCTCTGCTTTGACTAAAAGCGCATTTTAATTTTTTCAAATAATTACAATTGATTTTTTTAACTTTCTGCGGAACGGCGTAGGCTGTCTCTGTGAAACGGCCGCTGTAATTGAGGTGCGAAGACTTAGTAGTCTTACTCAATCGTGACTTTCTGTGACTAAAGTATCTCTATCTGACTATTAACTCTATCGTCTATAGTGACTATTAGTCTACTGTGACTTTATCTATGTAAAATTCTTCGTGATTTTCACCAACTTTGCAACTCGGCTGTGACTAAACCGTAACTAAAATTCTTTTTGCAATCTTCAATCATCAATATCTACCTTTCTATGTTAAATGAAACTAAAACCAACTCTCTGTGTCATTTGGTTGCGGAGCTATAAGAGTTTAACTTATACACGAAAAGCGACATAATTCAACAATTCTTGAGTAATATTTCACGTGAACATATGATCGTTGATTGAATTGCCTTATGTACTTGGATATCCTGCGTGCGCGCGTATCGGTTGCTATGACGTCATCAAAATCTTTCATCATTTTTACGAACTTTGCAGCTCGACTGTGACTAAACCTTTATTTCAAATTCCAAAATTCTTTTTGTCATCTTCAATGTCTACATTTCTGGGTTAAATTAAACTAAAACCAAATCTCTATGTTTAGCTTGAGCGCGAAAAGAGTCATAATTTTTTCTTTCTCGACACACCATTAGACCACTATGGAGAGACATAAGTCTACGTCAAAAAACTCAAATTTTAATCTAGCAACGGACGCAAACATTTAGCATTCTTTTCTACAGTGTTTCTAATATTTTGATATGGCAGCTGATAAATTATCAGAAATTGATTCCTTTGGTATATATCTTCAAAACTTTTGAAGAAAGTAAAAGAGTTTCCAATTTGTTTGCGCTTTTGCTTTATTGCTTTATGTTTGCTAGTTTCCAAAATCTTACAGAAGCTGTGAGAAACAACTCATTCACAAATGCGATGAAATTATTGACTGGTTAGTCAGTTTTATTATATTAACGTCCCGATTGGAAGCCATCAGATGGATATTTTTGAACGGACCTCGAAAACTTTAACCACGTCCAGATGGCGAGGACGACACTTCAGCTGGCATCCTCTCTTCAAATTAAACGCCACACCAGCGGAGGGACGTTTGGCTACTCAGTATGATTTAACGTGCAAAAGTCTGGATACACAGCAGAACTTCAGTGGAACTGGGCTCCGAACCAAGAATTCTCCATCCCTGAAACCGAGAGCCTACCACTAGGCCACCGCGGCCACAAATTGCTGAGTTGGTGGGAACCAACAAAAGTTTTGTGAAACTAGGGCCGGCCTTTAGACGATTGGACCAATTGCCCCAAATAGAGCCCAGCGTCTAAGGGACACCGCGCAAGGGTGCAAAAAGGAATGCACTCAAATTAATATAAGGTATCGTTTTCATTTCAGAACATTATATTTAGGATTAATTTTTATGTTTTTAAAATTGCTCGCAAACCAGTGTTGTCCAATTTTTTCTTATAGCTGGATGACACTGCTTCAAAAGTCAGAAATCGTCGTCATCTTTCCGTACTATAATAAAATTGCAAGAAGTATTGCGTAACTAATAAGGCATGCGGGAAAAGCATGAGGAGAAACAGGTGTGGCACTGTCATTCACCCTCCAGCCCTATACCAAGGGAATGACATTGTATTCAAGAGAGGATTGGGTGTTTTTGTTTCACTTCTGTAAAGAGGAGCATATACGGCAAGTTTATTAAACCGCGACAGCTTTATATTGGCATTGTTTGAAGACAGCCAACTTCTGAGACTATCATGAAGTGTAGAGACAAACAAACATAGATTTGTTTTCAATTATGAATACAATTATTCTCAGTTAACATAATTCTTTATTATTTTTTCTTTTAAATTATTTAAAGGCAAATTCATCAATACTGTGTTTTCTTCAACATCTCTAAAATTAAACAAAATTAACAATAATTTAACAGAAGAATTATATAGAAATAACAAAAAAAAATGAAATTGCAGTTTTAATTTGTATGCTTACTGTTGGCTTATTTTATATATTCTATTTATATTTTTAAATCTAAGAGAACATTTATAAATTATTCTAAAATCGTTCTTCCTTATGAGAGAGGAATTTATATTTATTTAAATTTTCCCAGAATGAAACGCATCAAAATACACATATTAGAAACGCGAGAGATACGAATAATTTTAATCAATTTATTTTCATATTTTAACTTTAATCATAATATATATTGCGAAAAAATGTTTATTTTTTATAAAAACTTTATTAATTTCGCATGAAAAAACATTAGGGTGCTATTTGTTATACAAGAGGTGAACAAACATTAATTCAGTGTCAAGGAGCTTCTTTAAAGTTATTAGAAGGGAACATTTGTTTTAATTATTCGGTTACTAACATTTATTACAGCCAATTAAATAACACTTAAAAGCTGAACATTTTCTCTTTTGTACTTAATCTGAAGGAGTTATTTATTCCCGTCCCAAATTTACTGTAAAAATTTTCTTCTGTTATTTAAATTTTCTTCTATTATTTAAATTTTCTTCTATTATTTAAATTTTCTTCTATTTTTAAAATCCTCTTCTATTATTTTTTAATTCAGAAAGAAATTAGATTAATAATAAAGTTTAGGGAACTGCGCACACACATTTTGCAATGAAACATCTTCATTCTCGAGATTCTGTATATTAGCCTCTCAAAATATGTATATTTGTTATATGTTAACAAGTATATAATTTAAACCTTAAATTGTTTCAGGAATTTTATGAACTTTAATAGTCTTAAATCGCTGACATGAGCAATAATCTATTCTTTAAAAAAGTTTGGGAACTTTTTATTCCTTTTTCTCTATTAAAAATGTGCATTCCTAATGCTAATATGCAAATGCAGTATAAGCTGCCGTTACTATTATAGTGGAACTTGGCTAATTTGAAATTTTTTAATTCGAATGTGTTGGTAATTAGAATTATTTCTCAGGTCATCCCTTGATTTACCTTTCAACATAATATTAAAATATTGTATACAAGAGCTGAACAAAGGGTAATACAATGGGGTTTTTTCTTAGTTCGAAGTCAAGACTGAAAATTGTAATTGCTTTATTTTTATACGAGGCGTGTCCGGAAAGTAAATACCGTTTCCTTCTACCGCCACCGCAGCACTAGTGTCGGAGTTCCGCGCATGTGCACACGTGTCTCTGGTTGATTGTCTGTCCACTGACGCCATTACAGCCAGATTGTGTTGTGTTTACATGTGTTAGTGAGTGTTCAAAATGTTTAAGACGATTGCTAATCCCGCCGACTGTGAAGTACGTTCTGTAATACGGTTTTTGAACGCAAATAATGTTAAACAAGCTGAAATTCATCGTCAACTTGTAGAGATTTATGGTGAAAATGTAATGACTGATGGAATGGTTAGAAAGTGGGTTCGACAATTCAATGATGGACGCACCAATGTTCATGACGAAGCACGGAGTGGGCGACCTTCTGTTGTCAATGATGGTTTGGTTGTAAAAGTGAATGAGAAAATTCGTGAAAACAGACGGTTCACAATAAGAATGCTTTGTGATGAGTTTCCACAAATTTCAAAAACTGTTTTGCATGAGAATGTCACAAATCGCTTAAATTCTCACAGGCGATGACGACGCAAAAAACGGTGTTCATCAGTGGCTGTCTTCACTGGTGGCATCTGAAGAGGGTACAGACAATTTGGTTTCCCGCTATGACAAATGTCTGAACAATGGTGGTAACTATGTAGAAAAATAGTTTCCGAAAAGCATTTTAATGTAAAAGTAAATTTTGTTTTGAGAAAGCTTTTTTTATGCGAGTTTTTCCAAAACGGTACTTACTTTCCGGACACGCCTCGTATATATATTTATGAATCGTTTTCTTCAATTAACTAAGTGCATATTTTGTATCCTTAGTGATCATGAATAAATAACATTTTAAGGCCCTTAATGCACTCGGGTATACTTAACTGTTCTACAAAGTATCCCATCTAAAAAAATATTCTCACTTTTTAAAATTTAATTTTTAAGTATTAAGTAGTTAAACTTATAAAATTATTAACATTTTTCATAATAAATATTATTAATATATTTATTAAAATTTTATACTGTTTATTTTGTATTATTTCTCAACACTTAAAAAAAAATCGTGGTTATTCAGAATTGTTTCCATCTTCTAAGGCCGGCCCTGTGTGAAACCACAAGATACATAGGTTGAGGAGGCGAAATCTGATTACCAAGGAATCATAGAGAAAACAGTAGTGGAATTGTTAATGACAGGCGAATGCGGCGGTTCGCCTTTGCAGGCCCTTCGAAAGGGACGCCAAAATAAAATATGCAGGAAAAAAATCTATAACTAGGAAGATCAGCAGCAATGACTCATTCATTGTTCACATAAAATATAACTAATACAATTTATTTGTATTTTTTGCTTTTCGACGATAAATTGCTTGCATACTAGCGAAAGACTTTTAGTTGCCGCGCTATTTTGTGGTTCATCTGCAGATATCGAGGTTCCCTAAAATATATTATTTTTTATTTTGAGGTTCATACGATCTATATATGTTGGAAGTTCGGCCAGAGTGGTAAAATTTGCAGCTTTGCTACTGTATGGTAATTGAGTTTTTTAAAAAAAATATCACCGTTCTGCATTAATTTTTTTCGGTAACCTCATTAAAACTGTAATGACGATCAATAATTCGGCAGGCAGGCTTCCCAAACGTGTCAGGTTAATGGGTAAGTGTTGGACAGAAACTGCTAAAAGGCTTCTGATTCAAGAACTGCTTCCAACCCTTAACACAGCATCGACGAAATAAAGGCTCGACTTAAGAATCATCACTTCATGCATTACTGACGAAAAATAATAAGTTATACTGTCAAAGGAAGAGATTAAATCTCATTATCTCAAAAATAATGAACAGTCACATCATAAGCATTTTATCTAATCAAGAAAATAGAAAAAATAAAAGCTAAAAAGTTTCGGATACGATTTTCCCTATGTGTAAGTTTTCTTCTGTCAATTAAAATAAAAAATATATTCATGTCTGGAAATTTATATTCTAATTTGTTCTTTGAAATTCAGTTCAAATTAAGAACAGTCATTATATCAAACAGTTAAAACTCTCATCTGATTGGTTAATATCTTCCTGAATCAGATAAATCCTCGAGGTCCATCGCCATATAAATTCACGGAATGTTCCCAATGAAATCATTTTTTCTTCTATGCAGAACATCTTTTTGTAAGTAGTCTTTGATTTCTATATTATTTTTTCATTCAAATAATATTTAAATTAAGAAAACTTTTAATTTGTCAATTATATGTATTTCATATTATATTATGTTTATTATAATAATTTCATGTGCATAATTTCCGAAAAAAATCGATTTTGATTAGTAATTGACAAATGTCATCTAATTTTATAAATGATGGCTAGAGTTACATTTAAGCCAAATTTCTCAAATAAATTTTTCTGTAAGATTATTTTAAATTTCTGCTGATATATATATGTATAATAAGATGCATATTGTGTAATTTTTTTTGCAAAAACCTTAATTTCAACAGAATATAAATAATTAATGTAAAGCTATATAATATATGAATGCTAATAAATGAAAACTGAACTACAGTCGTTATATATATATATATATATATCAAAACCAAAATATAAACACAAGATAAAAACTCAAAAACAGTAAAAAAGGACAAAATGGCTAAATAGACAAAAACCAGAAAAAACCAAAAAAAATGAAAAATATCATAGCGAGCCGCTCGTTTTCTTATATATATATATATATATATATATCATTGTCATGAAAATCAATAAATGTTGAAATAATGCGCATTCGTTGCATTTGTGTTATATATTTCTATATTATTTTATCTTCCCCTTTTATATATAAATTCCCCTTTTGTTTATTTTCTCTCTATAAGAACTCTTGGCTTTTTCTTACCGCAGATTTTTTTCTTGACATTTTGTTTTATGAATGTTTATGTTGCTTTTACAATTCTGTTATGATTGTTTCTTATTTGTTATATACATATATATATGGACCATTTCCTTATTACTTTAAACGTTTTAAAAATCTTGATTCTCCATTTTATATCTACAAGAAAATAGAGAACACAGATACCTCTTATTATGTTTTTGACTGCTTCCACACGGAAAGATTTCATCTTAATAAACATTTAGATAACTTTTATGGAGAGTGGTCTAAAATTTTACTGTTTAATAAAAATGCAATTTTTAAATTCCGAGAGATTTTCCAATAAGTGATCCCACATGCAAAAAAACTATCCCAACAGTATCAATGGAATAACTAATTTTCTTTCTTTTTACTTTTCTAAACGGTGTTGCAGAAATATCTTTTTTCGTCTTTTCTCAAAATTCCATTATAGATATTTTTCTCTCCCTTTCTTCTAAATTGTATCACATACTTCGTTTCATATGGTTTTGAGTGTACTTTGCGTTCCTTTCCCTTGCTGCTCTGTTGGATGAAGTTGCACTTCCACTGTAAACTTATTATATATTTTTTCTTGTGTTTATTTTTATAAATTTTAATTATTATATTTATTATCTATAAATATTATTTTTATTATATTTTTAATTTATTCTAATGTATGTTAATTTACTTACTAGATATTTTTGTTTATTGTTATAAAAGTATCTTGGAGCTAAGGTGTGTGTTGTTAGAATCGCACTTGTATTGTCCTTTTGTAAAGTATACTATCAGCCTTCCACGCTTAGTTTGTAAATTGATTTTCAAGGTTCTGATAACAAAATAATTTTGAATTTCAAATTATGATAGACATTTAATCCATGTTCTTTCAGTGGCCTTGCACCTGTTCTGTTCCTTGTCTCTATGAATATCCCTAAGGGAGTCAAATAGATGTCGGCGTCATGTAACATGTAATTGCAGATTGTCTGCGCTAAGTTCACTTTCTTATTTCTCATGAAAAATGCGCACTTTATTTTAACATTAAAATGTTTGGGAATATTTTACTTTCAGCAGCATGTTAGCTGGGTTACAAAATTAGAGTAGAGGAAGGTGCTGTACAATGGTCAGGGTTGTACCTCGGCCAATCGTCGATATATCAAAACGGGAGAGAGGAGAAATTACGTTTCCTTTCCCAAAATGTTTAGTTGAGAGTAGCAACACTTGCACAACTTGCACGTGGTCATCGCGGGTTGAAAGTTTCCAACTGAAGTGAAGAAACAATTTTTAGGATGCCTTTGCAAGCTTCTGAAGAAGTTAAATTTTCCTCCTGTTTTCCAGAAAATTTTTTTATTATTTTTCACCTGTTCCCCTTTTAGTTCCACAAGTGACACACACATTGAAAGGATTTTTTAATCAATAAAAGTATAAGCAATTACCAGAGAGTAAATTAAATAATGCGAGAGGAGGATCGTATTTTACCTTTGCCTTCTGTAAACAGCATAGAGCAGCGTTGCATCAACATCAAAAAGTGGGTTTTAGATAAATTTCTGTTGTAAATATAAACACATATCATTATTCTGGATGGTTAAAGGCCTGCCATATGAAAAAGTCGTAGTGAAATTCATAACACAGCAAGAAAATGTATTTGCATAGCCAGAATTTGAATAGGTTTTCAATATAAAAGTCGTAGCTATGCTATTATCATGATTTTGCATGCACCGTTAAGTTGTCGGCGAGGTTAATATAAATTTCCAGTTTCATTTTATAAGTATAACATTTATTAGTTTAGTTTTTTTTCCGTAGTTCGGAGAATTGTTTAAAAAAATTATATAAAGAATTTGCTTTGTTGCTCTATTAACTCTAATAATGGAGAATGCTTGTGTCTGCGTTTCTCCGTGTGTATTGGCCTGCTGCAGGGCGGACGGCTGGATCTAGAGATGCAAAATTTGGCAAAAATATACCTCGGAGGGTGTGAATGTGCACCATTTAGAGATCGTTTCTAAAACTTAATTAGAATTTCATTTGATCAAAAAATCAGAAAAATTTTTGCGTTTGTTGGCGATAACTATTAAAAAATATTATAGCACAAAATAAATTCTTACAACTCCGCAAAATTGAAAAATTATCTTTTAAATGATATTAATGAAGTTGACGTCCGAATTTTTTTCTAATTTTAGCAATTTAAAAAAATATTTTTATGCATAATTTATAACAATGCTTTAATTTGCTGCAATCAACTCAAACCGTCTTCATTGCTTTTATAAATATTGAATTGTGTGTTTTATTTCTATTGTTGAAAGATAAGGAATGAAGATTCTGCTTAATTTTTCATATTCTTCGGTAAAAGCATAATGAATTTTACTTTATTTTTATGCATTAATTTTTTTCGAAAGCTGTAAATATTAAGCTATTAGATATTTAGTAAATCGAGAGGTAAAAAATTTTTAATGGAACCATTAACACTAAATTATGCAACACAGATTCAGCTGAATAAAACAGAACAGTATTCACGACCGGCAAGGTGGTCTCCGAAGGCGGCTATTAGTTACACTGTGATTTTTCTTTTGTGACTTTCTTTTTTAAAAGCTAGTAGTTTTCTTACTAGTTCGAATAATTTTAAAGCCATTAATATATAACTTGCTTTTGAGCAAAAAAAGTTTCTAATAAGTTATCTACATATTTTTATGAAAAACACATCTTTCTCCTGTTGTGATATAGTTCATCTATCATATCCAGCTAAATATCGTGCAGTGATTTGAAAAGTTTAGTGTTGTGCCAAATTCACTCGTGATAATGTCACATTTTGTTGCCTGGCCAAGGTACACTATAGGGTGGCCAAGGTACAACGTAGTATTGTACCTTGTCCAAAAATGAAAGATTTTGGGGTTTTTTTTAAATTTTACATTTCTACGCAATAATTTGGAGGAAATACTAAAGGTATTTAAAAAGGCGATTTCCTGATGTTTCTAAAGCACTTAAAATTTTCGGTTTTAGACTCGATTTGACCACTTTTTCTGTCAAGTAAAAAAAAAGTACCTTCCTCTGCTGACAAAATGAATTAAATTATGGTATTAAACACATTAAGATTATTACCTTAGCTTTCATCAATGGAAGAGAAACACGCAAATAAATATTTGTTTAAAATTTGAAAATGATTTGAATTTCATTGCAACAATGAAAAGTATTGTTGTAAATTATGTCTAAAATATTTTTAAAATTTTTTTAAATTATGACAAAAAATGGTGCAGGTTACTTAATTCATATTATTGAAATGGTAGTTTTTTGCACTTGCAGATGGAGTAAAAAAGATTTTTGTGATGTAATATTTTCAGAAGTTCCTAAGGAAAAATGCTAAAATTTTGCTTAATTTTTAATTACTTAAAATTTCAAAAATCAGCTTTTTGAGGAATTCAACCAGGATCTCTGGAAGAAAAGCTTCATAAAATTAGCAAAATAATCAGAGCAAATTTTTACAAATTTGATTATAAGCTTGAGAATTTTACTAACGCTACATGCTTCTGCGGCATATAGTGAAAGAAGTTTTTCAAAATTAAAATGAATTCAGAACCATTTCAGATCAACCGTATAAATAATATAATTTACTGTATGAAACGATAAATATTTCGTTTTATCACAAGTCAGAAGCATCGTTTTGGAGATACAAATAAATTGAAACATAAATGTCTCTTTGCATAAATTTATTTTGACACATTTGAAAGTATATGGCTAAGGGATAAGGGCAGAGGCTTAGCTACAGTAAGTGGAGATCACTGCAAACTTTAGAACTTCGCCCTTCCCCCCATCTGTCTTGAAATTTAAAGCATTATTTTAAACTAGAAAATCATCCGTCATGGTACAATGGGTGCAAATTGCTTCTTCATTCGAGAGGTTTCCCGTCAAATTTGGCGTGTTTAAAAAGATATATATGCAAGAGAAATGTTTAACATTGATTGAAAACAAATAAAATAGACATATGTTTTATGACAGGAAATATATATATTTTTTATTTACATATTATTTGCATATTTCTTTATTCAAATAACCTCTTGGTAAACAACATTCCGTGTGAAGTATTTTTCGTTGTTTAACAATTTTATTATAATTCAATAACCATGAAATTCTCACCTTGTCGAACGTAAGTCAAAAGTTAACATTTCAAAATAATTCTTTTTTGAAATTCAAATCAAAACAAAGCACTTCTCTGCTAGTCAAACGTTGCCAAAAAATATGCTCAAATTATATCATCACTATTGCAATGAATAATCAGATGCATCGTGGCGTCCAAACTATATCACGCGCATGATATACCACTGACGTAATTTACTACTTTCTGTTAAAAAACTGAAATTAATTTGAAATATATGAATAATATAATTTAAAATTTCCCGGGAACTATTGATCATAGAGAGATAAATTTTATATCAATCGTTATAAAATTTTATTTCACTATTTTAGAGCTTTTAAATTTGAAATTAGAACGACAATTACACTTTTAAATTTAAAATTACTGAAATTTAGGTTCTCTAACAATGAAATAATGTTGTTTAACGTTCCGCAGTGCTATGGCGCGGGTTTTATTGTTGGTGACGTCAGAGCGTTACCAACAATAACAACTGAGAGAGTGATCTGGGCTGTTATATTAGTAATAACTTCATTCCGAGGAACATTACAATTCATCAGTTTTGTAAAAATATCAGTTATTCTCAGAATCCGAAGTTTTCCTCCATTTCAACCAGATATAAAAGTTTAGTTTACTTGAAGTGATATGCCATGAATTTCATTAAACTAAATATTAATATTGTGGTCGTTTGGAAGGGACTACCGAAAGAACAAGGTTTAAGTGTCTATCAAAACTAGAAGTTTAAAATAAATTTGTTAAAGGAACCATGGATATCAAATTATGCATAAGGAATTCAATTGAAATTATATTCCCGGAGAAAAAGCTTTGACAAAGGCGGCTTGTTTAGAATAAAGGAAATATATCTTTGTGAAGCTCATTGACGTTTGGAAGGGAAATGAGCTCGCATAAATTTCCTACAAATTCGGAAATCTTTCTTATTTTGATTTTTCTTTACACTCATGGTTTTATTAGATAGAATACAGAATGCTAATATGCAGTATTAAACCACTGCTCATTTGATTTCAAAGCAATAACATTTGTTAGAAATTAATTTCTTATGTTTCACAATGAAGAGAAAGTGCAAGGGTTTTAATAAGTATTATGTTCCATTTTGCATTCTATCTGTGACATTCGATTACTAATTTAAATCCATAAATTGAATTTAAAAAAATAAGGTACTGAATCGGTGAAATGCACTTTTTTTACAACAGCATTTTTGAAAAATCGCTCTGACATCATCCCTAGTTAATATATCCAACGTAATTTTAAAGTAAAAAGTATTGGAAACCAAAAATGAATTAAAATATTGCATTAAAAACAATTAAATTTATTTTGATGAAAATACATTTTGAAATATTACATTTTTAAAATGCTCTTTATCTATATTCCTGTATTTATGTATTCCGTGCTTTCATTTTTAAAAAAAAATCGAAAAAGATTATTTTCTTTATTGAAAGAGTAAAAAACTGTTATAAAAATTCAATGGCCCAAAAGAGAGGTTTAATATTGTTGAAAAACTATATTTGGAAAAAGAATAATAAGGTAAAATTAAACCATATTTACTTAGATTTATTGTCTTCCTTTCCAGTATTGTAAATGGATATGGATGATTTTTACATCGCGTTGGAGTAGTTGGAGTAACAAATATGGAGTATTTCAAAAACTGAAAGAAATTGTATGTTGTTCAGAATTAATATATATTAATTTATTTCGTTTCAATTGAGTAAAATGCTAGTTTCGGATAAAAATGTTTTATGATATTTTTTTTAATTCATAATTCGCGTGTTTTCTTAACATCACATTCATTTTCGAAACAATCTGATCTTTGAAACTTCTTAAAGTTTGCTGATTATTTAAGTGTCTGTAAATGATTGCTTTTACTTATCATGAACGATTAATAAAAGTATTCTCGCTCCACAACTTTATTATGTTATGCAATTAAGTGATAATACCATAAATATCTCCAAAGGAATTAGGTATCAGTATTCAAATAAAAAGTACTTTGTGAAGTAATTTTTCTGAACACTTCCTTTTCTCACAGGAATTCATACCTCGAAAAAATTTTAATAACAAAAAGAGGGATAAGATTATCTATTACAGAGTGCGGTTCTCAAGGAGAAAAAAGAAGAAAAATTTGAAAAGATTCATTGATTATAATGATATAATATTTCGTCGTTTAACAAGCAAAATCAACTATCTCGATTTTTTGAAATTCCAAAGAGGAAAGAAATACTCAATTGTTTGCAACCAAAAAAGAATATTTCTGATTTTTTTACAATTGGTAGGAACATGCGGTCTTATGTTTATCTGAGATGCTGAAAAATTCGAAAATATCCTTAATTGGTTGGAAAAAATTGAGTGTCTCCTTCCTTTTTGAAATTTCAATAAATTGAGAAAGTTGAGTTTGCTTGTTAAGCGACGATTTACAATTAAATATCACACTTCTTATTTTTATCATAATTCAATACCTAGCATTAATTTGCATTTTGGGGGGCAGGGGTATTAGTTCCATTTAGTGCTTTGTAGAAAATAGTTGTTTATACAGAAGTGTCGAAGGAAATCCCTTCTCCGTATTATAAGTTATTACAATTCATCTGTGTTTAACATAACACCCAAATAATTTAAAGCATAGATTTGAATAAAGTTATACAAAATTATGTTTAAAATACCAAGATTAACTTAACTGTGAAGTAAAATTAAAATTGGAGTAAAAAAAATGTGTCTGTTTTCTTTTTATTATTTTTTGAAAAAAAATTATTAAAAATATCATCAAAAAACCTTCTTAAAAACTGTTTCACTTTAATATTTTTAAAAATATATTAAAATAGCAAAAAATAAAAATCATTGTCTAATTCCTTGCATTAACCTCATAGATAAATCAAAAAATTTCAAAATGGTGACATTTTGACTTCAAAACCTAGCTAATTGTTGGTATATGCCAGTTGAAAACTGTTTATAAGATTACTAATGCTTATTGACTTCATAGGCAAAGCTAATGCATTCGGTTTTGCAACGGAAGCGAAATGTAACTGTTCTATAAATAGGACTCTGGGTGCTAACGTGTTAATATTAAAGAATTTTATAAAGGGATTTTTTTTAAAAATAAATCCCGGTGTTTTCAGTTGATAACAGACTGGTATTTACCATAAACTATGTTGGAAACAAAATAGGATTTTTTAAAGATTTTTTATCAAGAAATGAAAATCAAGAAACAATTTTAAATCAATATATAAAAAATCGGTCTTTTACGGGTTAGAGCAATTAAAGTAAGAACACCAACAACCCCAAAGAAACATATTGTAAACAAACTATTCTTACATTAATAATAGAAAAACGAAATCATTTGAATTCTCAAAATGCGTGTATCGTCACTCTTTAATTATTAAAAATAGTATAATGTTAATATAATTTCAGGCATAAAGTTTACTTGGAATCGAAAAGTTATAACTCGAGTAAATACTGTTAATAAGGGAAATGAATCTTTTTTATTTACACGCACGAATTTTAGGAATGATACTGTATTCTTTGGTTTTTAATCAAAACACCCCAATGGTGACGGTGGTGTGGTATGCAGAACAAATAATTACAACAGAGAATGGACCGCCACTTAGTAAAGAACGATTAATGGGTAGGGTTCATAAAAGTATACTTTCATTGTTCTTACTCGGAGGTCGTGGTATGGTAAAGTGATGGATGAATCACCTGTGCACCGTTGATGCCGAAATTTTAACGAGGGAAGACAGAAAGTCCATTACGAGGAGTGAAGTAGCCACTCGGGTGTCATTTCGGATAATCTTAGGAAGAAGATGGGAAATTCTTGACCCTCCTGTCGATAAATTCATTAAACAAGATCGGCGTATAACTTTGGACGAAATTAGAGATAAATTTTCACATGTGTCTCGCAATATTATATACGAAGTAAGTTGTTAGCAACATTTAGAGTTCTAGATGGATGGATTTTGCGATCGATGAGGAGCATAGGGAAGTTGTTACCGCTTATCTCAATGGACTGGTGTTAGAGAAGAATAGTATTTCTCGTATTGAAATGTTTAAATAACTTGGTTAAGCGATCGTTAGTTAGCTTATAACAAGGATTGCAACATACGCCAAATGTTTAAATATGAAAGGGAAAATTGTAAAAAAGGATTATAAGGTATAAAGAAATTAAAATAATAAACTTCGTAGAAAAAATTTAATTGGTGTGCGTTTTATTTAAAAACGGGTATTACTCTCCGAAAGACCTTAATTTTTTAAACAAAATACATTCTATTAATAAAAAGTTTAAACATTTAATATAGATTCATAAAATTTTAAAATTCAGCATTTTTTTCCGAATGTCAAAGCTAATGCATAAACTATTTGTTCTCCTATATATTTTGTTATAACTTATCTTTGTTTTCATAGTAACTTAATAGAATTAGTTTGATTTCTTTTTAATTTCGAGATAACTTAAACGACGCTAACCATTTGTAAGTATTATACTTTTTAATTGTCCTTTTCAAATGAATTTTAAGAGTTCGTTACACATTTATTTGCTTTCATACAGCACATTTTGCTTCATTTAAAAAATTTTTATTAGTTTTCTTACGTATCTAGTTAGTATAAAGAATACTATCTAGTTAGTATAAAGATAGTATAATTTACTATCTCACATTAAACACAAATCAACTTGCGTGAAGTGCACTAAAGTACCTGCCTAAAATAATGAAACATTTTTTGAGTGGGTTAAATCTTGCAGTTATATATATATATATATATATATATATATATATATATATATATATATTTGCTTATGTTAATAAAAAAATTTTAACACATTTAAATTAATAGTCTTTTATATTTATTTTGATGTGATCATATATAATGGAATTCACAAGGATATTAGTACTTCACTACATAGGTAGATGAGTCCACTAGATTAAGAATAAGATTGCATCATTTTTATTTTTAAGTACATTTCCAAAATAATATGTATTATTATAATGGAATGAGATTTTTGAAAATAATATAAAGACGGACGAATCAAGTCTAAAATAATTTCATGCTATGATGTTTAATTATTAATGATCTTTTAATTTTCGGGATTCCGTGTATCACTCGCTGCCTAACCAATAGGATCTGAAACCTGGAGACTGAAACCGCTTGTTGTACCTCAAATTTTTTCGCAAAAAAATCTAAAATTAATTATTGAGAGCTGACACTGACTGGAAACTCTTGTGCAGTGAACAGAACTCAACTTCGGAAAAGCTTCGGCCTGCCCTTCTACAAAGTTAGGGGAAACTAAAGATAATTGACCCTGCGTGATTTTCTCAGTTTTTGAGACAATTTGGTAATTTGTGTGAGCCATTTTTATTTCACCTTTGGACATATAGTCTATTGGAGGGGTTTTTCATTCCAATCTGAAAAGCCATCGTAATGGTGCGTAGGTAAATATGTTTTGGGGATCCAAAAGTAAACTTTCCCCATTTCATTCCTCAGTGGATTAAAAGTTTACTATAAAAGCTATGCTGAATTAAAATATCTTAGAGTTTTAATCATACTTCTAGCTATAATTTGATATAAAACATTATATAGTATCTTAAATCCAAGTGGTTTGATTTTTAGATTATTTAGAAAAAAATCGAGTGAGGGATACTTGATCCTACGAAAAAGTTACTACAGCTTCGATGTTATAGACGACAGAAGCAGATTGTATGGTTGGGATGAATTTTCTATCTCGGTGAATTTTGCCGTCTATATAGCGAATCAAATATAGAAAACTAGTCGTTCTGTGAATACAATAGACCTCGCTCCCCTCACAAAGTAATCTAAAATCTGTCCTTCATCGCAGTCTTTAAGGGTTTGTCCAACGTTGTCATTAATTTTGGAGACAACATTCTTTCCAGGATAACAGATATCATAATTTGTCTCTCGAGGAGTTACGTCCTTTGTTCCCATGAATACACTATCTTACAAAGATATATTTGCAATCTTAAAACACTCAATGTGGAATATTGAACACCTATATTATATTATATATATTATACACGAATTTTACTCCCTGTGTTTACAAAATAGATATATTAACTTAATAAAATAACATTAAAAATGTACTGATCAGATGTTTAGTAAATTTTACAATCGAGAGTAGAGGTAGCCATCAAACTTTTATAATATGAACCATTTAGGTAGAATCATGCAAAAAGTATAATTTCGGAAAGAGAACTAAACGATTAGAGGGAACTAAACAGGAAAATGCAACTCTCAGCATGGAACACTATGATCTTATCTCTCTCTCACACACACATGCCCTTTTTTCAATGCGAATTATTTACACAAATCTTTTGTCTTTATCAACATTTTCAAAATTACAATTGAATGTTTGCTTCTATCAGCATTAAAAAAATACAATTATATATCTGCTTTTATCATTATTAAAAAAATTAAAATTAAATGTCTGCTGTTATGAACATTAGCAAAATTACAATTAAGTATATTTCCAATACCGAGAT
>BGPR01008160.1:53651-65723 GCA_013235015.1 Araneus ventricosus
TACCTAGTGGCCAAAGGTCCTTCCTCTGGTGCGGTGCGGGAGGTAAGAGAGGATGATCAAAATTACGATATCCGTCGCAAAATATCCCTCATGTTGGTTGCTTCGGAACGGGACGTTCATATAACTAAACTAAGGAATAACAAAATGATTCAAATGTTTTAATGGTTATAAACTCGCCATTGACTCACTAACACATTGCAATCGTTCAAACGGCCACCATCTTGAAACGGCATGAAAAAGAAAAGATGCTGACATACATGTGGTTTCTTATGTCCTCAAAGAACCTTATGCCAAATTCGAAGAAAATCAAACAAAGCGTTTGGTGGTGGCTGCGTAACAAACAAATTTACAGATAGACGAAATGCTGAACGGAGTTGAAACAGAAATCATTTCGATCGGACAACTATCATACACGTAACAGTAGAAAAAGCACTTGAAGATGGAAGAAATATCTTGATGAAATAATGATATTAGTATTTATCATAACAATTGTGATAAATATGCAAAAATACGTTGCACAGATAACCGATAATGTTCTTCAAATTTTAATAACATGAACCGTTTGTAGAATCCCTGAAAATATTACACGGAAAGGGAAAAATAGATTAGATGGAACAAATCAGGGAAAAAAACTATAATTTTCTCTCTTTTTTTGGAATATGAATTATTTACACAAATCTTTGTTTTCATCATTATTAAAAAATTGGCTATTAAATATCCTCTTTATGATTATTTACAAATTTACCATTAAAGGACTTTTTTTATCATAGTATTAAAATTAAAATTAAATGTTTGCTTTCATCAGTATTTACAGAAAACTTTACCTAAATTATTCAATTTTTTTATGGTGCCAAACTAGCCATTTACTCTACAAAACGTTGAAATCAGTTTATCGGCCACCTCTTAAAAAGATTTCAAAAAATAAAAATCCTTAGATGTACATCGTTTTCTGTTCCATCAAGGAACATTTCTGCCAAATTCGAAGAAAATCGAAGAACGCGTTTGGCCGTGATTGAATAGCAAACAAAGTTAAAGACAGACAAAATGCTGAACGGCTGAATTGAAACTAAGACCTCTCTACGCCAGTTCAATATTTTTTTTAAAATTCTTTAAGTACGTACTTATCGATCAGATAAAATTTCTTTTCAATGTCATAATTTCAAATAATACACGAATAATTTAATAGCAATTTTAAAAGGAATTGAAATTTATTTAATCCATTTTTACCTCGCATGCGAAAATTGAGTGATTTCTATTCATTTATTTATTTTAGTAAAAGCCTTCTGCTCGAACTATTTTTCATCGTTTGATTTCTTTTAACGCTTCACCATTTCGACTGATTTCGTTTGTTTGTTTTATTGGTTTGAATTTTGTAGCAGAATATATTTTTCTTCTTTTGCTTTTAATTGCATTATACCAATACGAGAACCGAGTAGGTTTATTTAGCTTTCAGATTTTTGTTCTGTGCAACACTTTTTAAATCCTTTCTTTTCAGTTTGGTGCTATTAACTTCTCTTCCAATTTTTCCAAAGAAAGGCAATTATTCAATGCGCTAGTGAGGTTGCTAGGTTCCCAATTCAATCGCTGTAATTTTTATCAATTAATCAATTCAATAGTTTATTTGTTTATATCATTTTGAAGTAATTGAATATAGTTTAATAACTAAATTTAATTTAACGATTAGACTAATTTAATTTATTAACTATATGTTTATTAACAATAATTGCGTTTTATAAATATCGTATTATTTTACTTTTAATATTGATTTCATTTATATTTTTGATAAATTCTTTCAATTCGGTACTTTTACCTAATATCTGAATTTTGAGGGCATCCGAATTATCAAAAAAAATTAAGTACTCTTTGCATATAGGACCAAGTATCCTATCCCTAGCTTAGGGTCAAGTATCCCTAGTTTAATGTCAAGTATCTCTACGGTTAGGGATACTGTAGTCTGTTTGATCCCTAGTGATTAAATGATATATCAATGTAGCATAAATACATTTGTAGTTCTTAAAAACATATTCTTTTATCTTGCTATCAAAATTTCGAGAAATATAAAAAATATCGCAATTAGGGTCAAGTAATCACTAGTTTCCTCTACTTGTGATGGCTACGTCCTGCAAATGTGCCAAAGGATGTAGATAAGATTGCAATTGCAGAAAATCGAAGATCAAGAGCTCAATTATTTGTGAGAACATCAAAGGACATTCATGCACAAATGCTTTTCCGTAAACTGATGTAGAGACTACTACCGGAGACGATCATTCTGTAAGTGAACAAATGCTTGAATACACTGAGGTAGACCAAGATCTAGATGAAGCTGAAGATATATAAGAAATTAACTGTCATTGTTACTAAAACATGCCCGACTGAACTAATAATTGCAAATTGTTGTGTTCTTATTTTCTCAGATTGTTTTATATTTTTGTCTTATATTTTCTTACTTACTTTGTACATACTGAATATATATGCAGTTATTATAAAGATTGAATACAAAGTTTCATACTCCTAAATCTCATTCACGCATAGGCATCTGTTATTGGGGGAACCCGCACCTCTTTGTACAGCATGCCAATGCCAAATGACTGTTCTGCACATTCTTATTGAATGTCAACAATTTAATCATCAACGCATCCGCTGTTTCCACTCATCCTCTATCACTCTTAAAGACATCCTTCACAAAGATCCTCATCCACAACTTTTCACTTTTTTTAAGAATGATTGGTTTTTACTCTTTGATATAAAAATTTTACCTTGTTTTTAGGTCATTCTTAACTTGTTGCAAGCTTTTATAGACTTCATATCTTGACACTTCATACCGAATGACACTCCTTTTAACTAAACTCCTAAACTAAGATTTTATCCTCGACCATATGTTTGGCGTAGCATAATCAAAAATGGTTTTTGCGCCAGTAAACTCCACCAAACCAAACCAAACCTAAATCTCAGGTTTATCCTTTCCATTTTTCTCCTTACGTTGAAAAACAGTAGCTGTTAACAGTAGAAGTTCGCGTGGCAGCGGTGTAGTTAAGATAAGTGAACGAACCGTTTTGAATCTCTAACAATGCAATTTTCGTACGGAACTGTGGTCAGTTGACGAGGTCGGCATCTCATCTGGCATGTCCTCTTCAAAGAATTCTACACCACACTAGTTCTTTCGAAATGTCTCACAAAATCATATATACGCATAGAAAATTAAATATTTTTGCATGTACGAATTTTATTGAGACAGCGTCTTTAACAACATATGCTTCATTCTTTAGAACAATGAAAGCATTTTTCGAAAGTTCCATAATCATCGCAACTTCGATAAGAAAGGCCATTTCAATGTGAACATTTAACTTTATTTTTATGCTATAGAAGTTTAAAGCAAAACAATTTTTGGAATGAATTAGTCGTTTTCGTGTCATCAGAGACAAACTAAAAAACAAACAAACCGTAGCAGCAGAAATTCACTTCGCCTGAGGAAAACCCATAGGACAGACATGCTGAAATCTTAACTGAAGTGATTAAAACTAAAAATACTTATTGGGTATTATTTCCAAATTCAACTCCCTAGGAACTGGCCAATATGCAAAAATCGATAAATTGTATCAGGTTCTTACACAAAGTCCAAAATACTTTCAAAGAGTTTCTTTCAAAAGTTGAAAAGTTATTGAAATAAAAGAAAACTATTTAGTTTTAATCAATTTTCCTTGATAGCAAGGTTCGAAATCCCACGTTGAGATGTAATTTTGAAAAAGATCACATGATGAGTACATATTAATAATGGAATCTAAACATCCCTCTTTTCCGAATACGAATCCGATTTCGTTTTCCCAAACCTGAATTTGAGAAGGAAAATTTAGATAAGAGTTTATATCGTTTCAAAATTCTTCAGAAATCAAGTTCTCAGCTATACTCAGTGGACGTGCATGACAAAAAGAGAAAACAAAAAATAAATAAAAAAAATTGAAAATAAAAAAAAAATAGATGGAATTAAGCTTCTTCTAACTTCCGAATACTTCTCGGAACAATTACAAGTTAATGAGAAATTGGATACTTTTCGCTCAAGTTGAGGATTAAGTTGCTCATCTAAGAATCTTTCTTTAAACACGCACGCGTTTTAGATGCTGAACAATTAATCTCAGCCGTCCTTAATTCAGCCTCGAGCACTTCCAAAAAATCGTCAATATTAAGGTATACGCATACGTTCGAAAACCCAATTTTGACCGAAAATCATAATTTTTTTAATATCTTATCTAAAAGCCTATTGTTTTTAGTTTTCAAAACAGTTTTTATTTTACATCTATGATGATCAGAAGTGAAATTAGAGACATTTTAGTAGAACTTCACAGTTGAAAATGGAGTGGTAAATAATACGATAAAGAAGCATTTTTCATTGTTTTTATTTAAGATATTTAAATTTCATTGCTTATTTTTATTTTATACTATTTTATATATACCAGGTATTATTTTGAAAGATTTTCAGTGTGAATTTCTTTGTTTTCTATGACATTGTTGCAAATTTAGGTAATTTTGAATCATTGCAGTGTCTTGATTATCCGTTAATGATTTAATTTTTGATAATAAACGTAGGAAAAGTACATAAATTGTACTTATAATCAATATCAATCACTAAAAGTATCTCTAGATGAACTAATAGGCATTATAAAGTTATTTGACAGAAAAACAATATTCAAATCTATCGATGGCGGCTGAATGATAGAAAACGATAATGACACATAAGGCTCAAGAAAACGACTAAAAAAAATTTGCAATCAGAAAATTTTTTAAAATGTGCTAACCTGGCAAAAATTAAGTACTAGCCTACAAAACTGGGGAGAAACTTGAAGAAAAAATTTTTTTTCTTCTCATTGTAAATTAAAAACATAAACTTTAAACTCATTTTTCTCAAAATGTGATTTTTTGCAAAATTTTCATTTTTCAAACACGATAACTAAAATTCAACTTAAAATATCCATCTCAAATTTGACATACACATTATTTATTATATTGTCTAGGTAATGAACCAAAATATAAGTGAAATAATGCTCCATTAAAAAGTTATGTATCTTTTAAGGTTTGAAAAAAGGCCAAAATTCTTTAAAAATTCATGATTTCGCACTAAAACTCTTATAATTTTCCTTTTTTTTAGATACATTGCAAAACTTTTGCTTCAGGACCTAGCCAATAGCTGAAGGATTATATATGCTAAAGGATTTATCATTCTGATAATTTCTTTTTGAACGAGGGCGTTTGAAAAAAGGTCAAATTTAGTGAAAAAAAATCTAAGTTATTTCAAATTTTTAAAAATATATTTAATTCATTTAACTTTTTTCTATGATTTATTAAGTTTTAACATAAATGTCATATAAAAATACAAAAATATTGCTTCAAATATCATTATTTAAAAAAAAAGGCCTCCGAACGTAGTCGGATTTAAATATTCTTAATAAGGATCCATGAGATATCCGACGACTTGTAGCATCTTCAAAGTATCAAACAATTTTTTTTTGTTATTCAGATTCAGGAAAGCTTTTTAACTTGATTCACTGTGGAAAAAAACTTAATCTTCCCACTATTATACGCTTTCATTTAACTTGTTTCACATGTTCGTAAACAATTTTCCATTCTCTTTCTGATGCGCTGAATTTCTGAAATTTTTTCACACTTATTTGACATTATACACTATGAACCTTTCAGCGGGTGCACTATAATTTTTTACACGAGTCGCTCTTTTTACGACACAATATTTTTTTTTCCTTTTTACTATGACAATTGAGAGTTATTTCAAAAGCGTATTAAGAAACACGTGAGAAAAGCAAATCTATTCATCATGAGTTAAAATTAAATTTAATATTATTTGCAAAATCTAAAATTATACTGAAATCAGAGAAAGTAACCAAGTAAAAAGATTATTTTGTAAAAAAGATATTAATCAATATATAATAAAAATGACTATAATATGATCTAAGATTGTACAGAAAAGACTTTCTTCTCAGTTTGTAATCACTGCCCTTGCATTCGAAACATTGTACTTTAGTTAGAAAGTGACGCTTGAAAGTATATATGTTGCTCCTACTGGACTTCATGATTTTGATGATAATTTTCTTTCTTTCAAACACAAAACACAAGTTCTTTTCCTCAATGCTGAATGCTCTTCACTTGCTGTTTCAGGTTATGATGTATAATTTGGTCTTAAAGCCATGGTAATGTCATATGGCGATAATCAGATTTTTAGGGATCGAGTAGAGAGGTGTTTTGTCATAACACTGAGGGCTAAATTTTTCTAGAGGATTCTTCGGGTTGAGGGATTATTAGCAGGTTTATTACATATTAAATATATTGACAGTTTAAAATGAAATATTAAATCACCGTTATACGCACTGCATATATAATTACAAAAATGGAACGTTAAAGTTAAAAAAATTATCAAATTACACGAGCGTGCTCGCGGCGTAAACTTTATGTAAAAAGCATAAAACAGTATGAAAACACCTTGAAACTCGGGCAAACACATTTCTTCCTGAAGAGACCAGTCGCATGAAGGAATAGCGATGACTCTCAGACAGTTTTGACTCCAAATCTGAAAACAGTGTATGAAAAATCCTGCTTGTCGTAAAATATGCGCAGAACCGCCAACTGGAAGGTTGAAACTTCAATAATTTCTGAAATTCATTATCTGTTAATAAATTTCATTCCGCAGGGGTGGCACCACCAAGTCGTGAATTCGAGAAATTATACAGGGTTATTCTAAATGATGTACGGTATTTTAACATACTAGAATAAAGTCAATTACAAACAAACACTTACCTGAACAAATTGAAAGGAAAGGACAACTCAAATAGTTTTATTTATGACATTACAAGTGTTCTATATGACTTCCTCGAGTCACGCGGACAACGTCCAAACGATAGACCATTTCTTCCCATGCTCTTTTCAGCACGTCTGATGTTACTAAGTTCAGAGCCTATATGCGTGTTCGTAGGTCCTCCAAGTTGTTTGGCAGTAAGGAAACATCACTCCATCGCTTGTTTCGGCGCGGCCAATCTATCGATTAGGAATCACATTGTTGAGGAATTCAAGCACTTGCAGCTTCCAGTGTAGAGGCGCACAAGTCGAAATTAATCAAGACTTCCTGTAATTTAACCTATAACCACGCAACTTAGAGGATCTACGAACACGATAATGCCCTGAACTTAATAACACTAAACATGCTGAAATGAGTGTGGGAAGAAATGGACTATCGTCTTTACGTTGTTCGCGTGATTCGAGGAACTCATATCGAACACTTAGTATAATGTCATCAAATAAAAATATTTGATTCGTCCTTTCATTTAAATTTGTTCTGGTAAGTGATTGTTTATAATTGACTTTATTCTAATATGTTGAATTATCGTACATCATTTTGAATAACCCTGTATTTCAAGGTCACAACATTTATGATAATGTTTTACAAATTAAAGACTAAAAGGCTGAAAATATGTAACGTAAGAAATTTCTACTTTTTAGCACAATATAATAGATTTGCTTGTTTGAATACTGAATTTATTAGGATGTAAATTTCAACTCAAAACTTTCATCCTGATTGCCGTCTAGACTCATAATAAATTAAACAAAATTTGACTTTCTCAATTATATTAAATATTTAATGTTTTGATTGATGTAGGAAGCTTCAATTCTACCTTCCTTTCATTCTCTAAAAATTAATCACTAACAAATTAACCGCAAATTAAATCTTTAGATATCATTTTAAGCGATGTTTTCAGAACATGCTCAGTTTGACAGTCAATGATTCTATGGAAAAAAGATCAGAACAAAATAGATGAAATAAAAATGACTTGAACCCACTCATACAATTAACAGCCGACTACAAATTGTAAATTTTAAGATATAGATGTTTATTCAAAATTTTACAGAATAAATTAAAATGGTACATCTTCAAAAAATTAATTACTGCAGTGTTCCTCAATCAGATAAGAGTTTGTTTACGGCGAAACTACATACACTTGAATATAGTTTTCAATTGTAAACTCGAAATCCAGAAATGCCAATTATGTAACTGTTCAACGAGAATGGTTAATTTTATTTATTTCCATGATTTTAAAAATGCGCAATTTTAATTAAAGTAATTTTATTCCAAAGCACTATAAGGCAAAACTTCCGAATTTATCTTATTCGCCTGTCAAAAACTGCTGTGGGACAACAAAATTGAGAGATACATAAATGAAGCACTGGTTAACGATAAATAAAAAGGAATTAAATTTCAGACATTTAAATAGTAAATTTATTGGAATGCTTTTTGTCCTGACAAAAATTTCTTGAATACAAATATTAAAGACTTTAGGAGATGAAAACTCTGTGTAGTTTTTCGTGTTCCCGAAATTGTTCTATAGGACTTTACTTCGCACTATTCACTCCAGTGTTACAGAGACCTTATAACGCGAACTAAGCCTTTTAGAAAATGGAATAAAATTCACGATATGCATTCCATCAAGATTATATCCAAATATTTCTTATTTGTTTATACACGATTGTTAAAATTAAACTGACGGTACTCAGATGCCGGTAGCTCCTATTGAACTGAAAAAGATATGAATGAAACTTCAAATATGTGTTATGTAGATAATGCGATAGACGTTTACGTCGAAAAAAATAATTTAAATACCGCCACCAGGTAGGGTTTTGCGAAGAACGTAATATACAAATTAGTAAAAAAAAGTAGTTTTATTGCAAAAGCAACACCTGCTTTTAGAGAAAATAATTCATCTGCGGTGACCATGCCTCTGAATAACAAGGAAATCAGATTATTCATAAATTTTGTTTATCAAAATGACAGCAAGGCTTCGGCGACACTCCATAGTTACAGGCAGAAGAAACTTTAAGGAGAGGACCATAGACTTATGATACGGAGAGGACCCATGCTTCAATTGCAGTTCGAAGAATGTGGTTTCCTAGGTGTCCCAATAAAATAACGAGATGCCAATGTTTTGCGACCAAAACTGACGAAGTTATGAAACTACTCTTTATTGTGTGTGGCGTGTTTTTGAAGTGTGTTAGTTCTTTCTTTATTAATATTTATATCTACATTGATTTTATTGTCATTTTACTGAATTTTTGCCTTTGTATTTCTGTGTCTGTTTCTGCGCTTGGAGTGATTGTGATTTCTATTTTTTTTCTTTATTTTAGTGTTGTTTTCAAATGCTTTTCCGTAATTTTTAGAATATTTTACCCAATTTCTGATCTCATACTATGCCACACAAGAAGACTGATAGGACTTCCAGGGGGGAGGGCGGGCTAAAGGAGATAAAGGTGAAAAGGATGAAGATAAAGAAAAGAAATCGTCGTCGACTTTAGAAGCAAATGCAAAGGATTTTCCCAATGAAGTTAATAAACATCAATCCGTCGATTACGTAGATGGGGTTGATGAGGCAAATCTATCGAGGAATTTACCTCCCATTAGTTTGCCTCCCTGAGGAGCCATGGGGCATTCTGCTTATCAAACCCCAAAATGAAACCGGGTGTTAGATTGCAAATATTGCATCAACATCATTTTTCGGTTTTGTCAGTATTTTTAATTAATAAGTTAAGTTACTAACTACTACACTAAAGTTTCTTTCTTTTCTTGTGGCAACTTTGGCAAATTTTGAAATTCAAACGATAATTTTAGCCGTTTCATTTAATTTCTAAATTTTACTTAATTATTTACTTTGTTTTCGATTTAATTATTATTTGTCTTAACTTTTGTTGTTGTTTCCATTAAGGCTTCAACTTTATTAATTTTTTAATTCAAATTTTGCTACGGGACTATTTACTCGCCATCTTGTTGCGCATGAATTTAGATGTTATTAGGTTTTGACGTTCTTGATTGGAGGTGTTTTTTCCGTTATGAAAGCAGATTCCTTTGTCTTTTCGTTTGAATATTCTGAAGGGATAGCACGCATCCTGGAGGCTCCGAGACCATTGGGAATTTTTCCTTCGGTTCTCGTCCTCTCAGGCAGGCAAGCATTTTAGAATTTGTTGAAAAAGAAATCTACAAAAGATCTAAAATGTTGAATTAAATAAGAAATCAACAGGCGGCTTATGTTTGAACTGAACATCCTTTCTTTGTCTTGGACTATTCTAGTTCATGCTGGACTGAAGCTTTTTTTCTTGCGTTTGGAATGGTGATTTTAGATTAAGTGCTCTTCATTTTTGCGAACAGCAGTGATGACTTACAAAAAGTTGAAAGTAGTGTTATAGTGATGAACATTCAATTTTTGTGCGAGTGTTACCATCTGCAACGATTCTGTTGTTTGTGAACGAGAGAAGCCACTTGTGTAACAAATAATGTGAGCAAGAAAAATTTCCAAAGTCAACTTCACATCGATCGGGGAAAACTAAATTTTCCCATGCTAATATTGGCCGCAAGTGATGTTGCAAAACCAAGAAATGCCTTGCTTCAACTGATTTAAATCCGTTATGTGGCACGATACATAGTGCGCGAAAGTTCAAATCAATGAAAGATTCATTTTTCAGTGCATAGAAAAATTATTCATTGTGAGACTACTAATCTCTCACTCCATATATTTGTATATCAAAATGGCCGTCATGAGAGTGTTCCTTTTTTGCATTTAATAATTTGGTAAAGAATAGATATCTGTTTTTTTATATATTTTCTGTTTTATAGTTGTGAGATTTCATATATTTGATGTTGTGTGCATCAGCAGTAAAATTTGCAAATTTTATATTCATTTCTTAAAGATGTTGGCAGTTTAGTATCCATAAAATTGTTAATAAAAAATATTTGAATTTTAATAAATTTGTTCTTCTTCAATTAATATAGTGCAATGTACTACCACTGTATGCAAATTGACTTTTAATCAAGTAGCTAGGGTTTTCAGGTCAGCAAAGGTAGGTGATTATATCAGTATTGCTAGAATTGCTTATTATTGTGTTATTTAATTTAGTACCCAGAATTAATTAATTGTTCAATATATGTTATAATTTAAATTTTATTTTTGGGCATCTACCTTGCTTTAACGATTATATAACCCTAGCTACCCCTTCCAATATATTTTAGTGCCGCCTAACATTTTGACGCCCCAACATTTGTAACACCGGGGCTGATAGCGATTCTAATAAGAAACATTTTATAGCTCTATTGAAAGAGAAAAACTCCACCATTCGACTTAGAAGTATCAGCAAATTGTTTTGTTGTAATCTTAAAATGATTTCAGACTCAGCGGATGAAACTATTCAAAGTGAGAACCTCTTCGTTGAGAGTAATGATAATGAGATTCCAAATATAATTTTGAATTAACCTTCTGACGGCCATAATGGCCTAGACGGCCCGTCATGCAAACTACCAGACGACGTCCAAGCGCCCGAAATGTCGTATGATAATTTCCTCCGCTTATTCAAAGGTGTCGGTAAACGGTGCGGAGCAATCTTATCTTTTTAACAATGGTTGTTTTCCTCTGCCACTCTTTACTGATGTCTCCAGTAAGTGTTCGAGGGCAGATGCTCAATTTACATTAATCTTTCTGCTGGCTTATTGATAAAATGCCTGGATATCGGAAAAGTTGAACTCAGGAATAAATTAATAAGATATTGTTTGGTGATAATGGTGAATTCTATTTAGATTTAATGCATTTCAAAGTGGAAATTTTTAAAAATGTTTATTAATATAGAACAAAATACCGGAAAGTATACAAATAAATTTTGGAAAACTGCTTTTATAGCATGTCTTTTTTCCTACCAGTGTTTTAAATAGTCTTAATTATGAATACATTCACTTAAATATTCGTACTTTAAAACGTCTTACAGATGAAATATAAAATGCGTTGATTTTCATGAAAACAACTTTTGTGTCAATATAAGGTATTTTTCAAAGCTCAATGATTTTCCTACCAGTACTTTAAACAGTCTTAATTATATATACAATGTATCAAATATTCGTACTTTAAAAAAATCTTACACATCATTTGAAGATTGGCAGATACTATGTCTTCTGTGTACGGCTTAACCCCTTAACCGTCGCGACCGTCATAGTGACGTGCATCAAATTATCGCATTTTTGGGCTTATAAACTAAATTTTAATCATT
>BGPR01008161.1:0-37906 GCA_013235015.1 Araneus ventricosus
AAATGAATCAGAATTGGTTTTTCTAAAATTTCAATAAGACTACTGATACTATTTATATATCATTAAAAAAATTCCTTATTTCTTTGTTGAAATATTACTGAAACTTTGGTCATATTCTTACTTTCATTGGTATGTCTCAAAGATTTAGCATCATTTCCAACATACAGCAACCAAAATTTGTCATCCTCGAAATCATTTGTTATACCGGCGATATCGTAGATGTACAGTTTTTCTCCCATTTTCTTTGCCCGAAATCTGAAAAAAAAGCAAAATTATTTTACCAAATGTTTATTAGAAATATACACGTAAAAATTGGCAGTTTTCTCATAAACAGGGTTCCCATTTATATCCGTTACACTCTCCTTAACTTCTAAATGGTGACAGCTCAGGTCATAAAGTTGGTGTCTAGGTATAGTAAAAAGGCTATGCGCTACTCGATGAGACAACTTACAACGCCATCTATCGGCAAATTTCGGAAATAGCGGTCCTATCTCGTAAGCGGTGAAAGGTACGAGAAAAAAAAGTCAATTAAAAAATTGTTGAACACTCTCGATTTAGCACGAAAAGATATCTTGCGCACATTAATACTCAAAATAGAATGTTTTTTACATTCTGTAAAAGGAACATTTGTTTGATTGTGATTTTCAACACTATGGCGTCGTGAAATGCGAGCGAAGAGAGAAATCCAGTCCAGAGTGCAAATGTGGATAGTGGCTAAGGGAGAGCATTTTGAGCAATATAAATAAATTATCCAGAAGACAGGGACGTCAGTTTCTTTTTTCCACTCTTTATGACATGACAATTTTCGAGATCGTGGCCAAACAAATGTTAATTTTTTGCATTCTGTTTTGAGTATTAATGCAAGCAAGGTATCTTTTTGTACTAAATCGAGAGTGCTCTACAACTTTCTAATTGACTTTTTTCTCGTATCTTTCACCGTTTGCGAGACAGGACCGATAATTCCAAAATTTGCCGATAGATGGCGTTATAAGTTGTCTCATAGAGTAGGGCATAGCCTTTTTACTATACCTAGACACCAACTTTATGGCCTAAGCTGTCACCGTTTAGAAGTTAAGGGGGTGTAACGGATATAAGTGGGAACCCTGTATAATATCTCTTATAAGGTATGACAAAGAATGATTGAACATATGAGTTATGCAACTAAATATCGTGGACTGATTTATATAAACTTTTAAAAGCGTAAAAAATTATTTGAAATTTTATCTCTGTTACATTTTAATTTTGTAATTTTGATGTTTTTTAGCATTTCTTGAAGTGAAAGGAAAATCGAAGCAACGAAAGGAAGCCTGCGAAGGCATTTAAAAAAAAAGACAACTTTAAAAAAACTAATTACTGAAACTAAATGTATGCCTTAAGCTCCGAATATATATGCTTTATTTTTATTTTATAATAAAAATAAAGCATACATTATCTAAAATATAAAAGCCGTGAGAAGACCTAACGCTCATGAATGTGGGCGTGGCTACCTGCCCACGCGCGCTTTGTTCGTTAGCAGCTCGATGGAAGTTTAGGGAACAGGGAAGGCGTTTCTTTCCTTAAGCGTATATCACACGGAGAGCTATTGTACGTTGTGTCTGTCAGCGTGAGCGCAATGCCACTTACCAAAAAAGTTTGTAGCATGTGACGCATTGAGACAACCGGTCAGACAGGATTTCGGTCACCGTTGGGGCGAACTACGTCACCGTCAAAGTCACACCCGATTGGTTTGAATTATCGCTGCTGACGATTTTCCGTCATCATCGTGTGCATTTTCAAGCCGGTTGAATACAGCCCACGATTTCCGTCATCTTGTCTGACCGGTCACGTGCTACAAACTTTTTTGGTGAGTGGTATTGCGCTCATGCTAACGAAAACAGCTTACGACAGCTCTCCGTGTGATATATGCTTTAAAATTCGGAGCGTGGGAGAAGGGGAGGGTACGAAGCGGTTTTTGAGAGGGGAAGTGATCCCTTATCTTTGAAAGAGAAAGTATTTTTTAAATTTTGTATTTGGTAATGAGTTTTTTTTTCTCCTAGTGGATTTTGCATTATTTTTACTCGTAAAAAACGAAAGTTAGTGTCAATTCATTCATTAGTTCTGTTTTTCATGCTTTTTTATTTCTTAAGCACTCTGGCAATCTGCATGAGATTTTCTTCAACAACTTTCGTTAGTAAATCTGTGACAATCAGATCTGAGATATTATTGGCGAGCGAAAAGCCCGTCTTAGACGGGCAAAAATCTTCTAGCTTTTATTATCAGAAGTTAATATTTATAGATCGTGTTTCAGATCTCTTGGTAGAAATCGGAAGGAATGGTGTAAGTACAAATCGTCATGCAATGTCGAATCGTAATTTAAGTGATTAAGCTCTTTGGGAGGTAGTTATTATGTTCCGAAATAATGAAACACAAGAATGACACCTTCAACGTACATTCCTCGCAACAAGACCCTAGTCAGAATGAATTGGACTGTTTTCGTAGATGAAATTCTTCATATAACCATACATAAAAAAAGCCGAAAAGTGAGAAAATGGGTGACCCACAGGTCAATTAAATTGCTCTGAAACGCTCTCTAGCGCACCAACGCATGAACTATGACTATGAATTTTTGCACTTACTATGGATGTTTTGACTATGGATGTTTTGCACTTACAAAAGCATAATCTATCTCCCTTAAAGTTTGTAACAAAAGTTTCGAACAACCTGGATAGGTGACGAAGAAGATTTTTGAATTATTTTTTGATATTGATTATTTATTTCGAAATACATTAATAAGGGAGTAACTTTAAAAACATTACTGGAAGGCGGACTTGATTAAACAGTTCCAAATACGTAACAGTTTCAGAAACTCTTTTGCAACTGATTTCTGAAAGTATATAAATGTTAATCACCTATCTGTAAAAATAATAAAAATTAATCAAGAACATTTAATAAACCGCTTCTTCAGCTTTAAGTTCATATTATTTCGCCTCAACTTTTCCACTTCACTATTTTCTGAAGGATTGCTTGTTCTCTTTTACTTTTTGGTAAATATATCTCTATTTTAACGTATGGTTATTTTCTATATAATAATAGTAATAAATCACTCTGTTTTCTCTTTTCCATTGGTAAAGTTCACATGAAATAATACTTGATTTGTTCAGAAAAAAATGTTCTTCTGTAAAATGTAGATGACGCTTCACGCTCAGACGGTAGAAAGCAATTTTAAGAGTTAATCTCTTGTTTCAACATAGTCATTTGAATCAAAAACTCGTATTTCGTATGCAGAATATCGAAATGGTTGTTAGCGGCATAAAAATAGATCCCGCTTTTAAAAGTTGCCAGCAAATTTGCATTTCCTAAAACTCTGAGGTCCGTGTTGATAAACAGCAATTGCTTGTGTATGTGTGAATGATTCGCCAATTCTGAAAAAGCGAGCCAGAAAGCTGCCTAGATCTCAATATGGCTTAAAAAATTAGTAGTAAATGGATATTTAATTGGAATAAATTTACGAAATGGTTTTTTCATCCACAAATTATTGATTAATGATGAATATCTTCATAAAAGTTAACATTTAACGAATGATGTATATACACATGATTAACAGATATGTATTCGTCGAAATATGAACGAGTTTGTCAGGAAATCAAAATGATATAGTACTTGTATTTGGTGTCTGCGTCTTGTGCCAGTTGCATCACATCGATGACCTTGATGTTCTCTGGCACCAGAAGCGAAATGGTGTGGACGATGTCCTTTTCATCCCCTATGTAGAGGGAGTACTGAACACGCATTTTTGGACCAAGCTTTGCTTTCACATCAGATACCGAATCGCCTCTAAATAAACCTAATAAAAACAAATGAATAGCAAATTACAAATCAATAGAAATAGTTACTTGCATTCTAATAGTAATTCATAATGTAAATGAATCAATACTGCACTGTGAAACAGTTGGATTCAGAAAAAGTTAGAATTAATCGTTACAACTCAAAATTATCTAAATTAAATTTTTATGAGAATTTTCTTCTACCTGAGCCAGCCTAACTGTGAACCAGAGAATATTCTCTCTTCGACTTTCTCATATGTCTACACCAGAAGCTATCTGTGCTACGCGTACCCTTGGGGGTACGCAAAAGACCTGTTGGAAGTACGCGAACTCAAAGTCGGTAATGGCGGACACAAGGAAACATAAGGGATTAAAAGTGTTACAGACTTATGCTTCACAAATTCGTGTAAAAAGTAAAATTTGTGCAAGTCCTAAACCTACCCTCAAAATAAGTAAAAAAGAAAGCATAAGGAAGTGCAATTTTTAGCTATGCTTATAAGTTAATGCGAAATTATTACAATACTGATATCATCTGTTTAGACGTTGAACTAACACTATTGTAAGAATGGAAGAAAATGTAAAATCAAAAATTAAGTCCTGTAAATGTTATAAATTCCAGCCAATTGACTCTTAAGCAATAAGCATACCTTAGCACTTAATATTATTGATAAAAACTTCTTTGTATAGACGGATGGTTGAAGGGTGGCATGTGACCATAACAGGTACGCGAAAATAAAAAGGCTAATCTAGGGGTACGCCTAGTCAACACATTGCGGATGCTTTTGTGCTTAGCGGCGTTGCATGGGTCGCATGGTAAAGAGGACTCCTTGCCGTTGACATAATGCGCCCAAAATTTGATGGAAATCTACTATTTTTTTGTTAAGACCACATCCTAAGTTTCATTTATCTTGCTTGCTGTGTTTTAGAGTTATGGCGTTTACATACAGACCTACAGACACAACTGGTCCAAAGAAAAGCGGGGGCCGGTGCAAGACTGACTTGCAGGACCTTGAAACAAATTTCGTGTAACAAAATAATTCATTGCATTTTTCTATTTATTATATTGCACAATTTGCCATAGAAAATGAAAATGAGAAATAATTAAATGATCTTGAAAGAAGTTAACATTTCAAACATACAAAAAATCGTTAATAAATCAAATAACAAAAATAATTACTTCATAAATACTATTTGGTATGCGGCTTACCAGAATAAGATCAGAATACTTAATTTTGATTTCCTTTTCTTCCACGTTGTATAGCAAATTCGTTGATAATATCATAATTTAGTTTTTTTTGGTTAATTCGGAATCGACAGATTTGCTGAGGAGGTAAATATTTCTTGATTAATGCTAGAATTTAAGTAATTTTTTTATTATTTTCTATCGTTAGAAAGATCTTTCCGTAGATGTGACGGCGAATGGCAAAGGCCAATGTAATTTTCAGGACTGTAACAAAATTTGGATACAATGCAAATAAATTATTTTTAAATAAATATTGTATCCTGGAAAGCAAAATTCGATTAGTAATATTTTGATTTATTGAATAAATCAATACAATCAATTTTCATTTTGTAAAATCAATCAGCGGCGGGAGGCCTTCAAGAACGAGGGACACAGTGCTCTCGCACCGTTCGAAACCCCCTCGGGCCGGTCCTGCCGACAGACAGTCGTCTCATTGACAGATTCGGTTCCAAATTGGTACTGATCTATAATTCTAATGATAAAACCATACGTCAAGTTTCTTCTGTTTAGCTCTTTTCATTTCATAACACTTTCTTCATATAATTTACTAAACTAGCGAATACCGTAATTAATCGATATGCAGGGTGAGTTTGATTTATTCTGCCAAACGAAAGAGGGTGATAGAAGAGCCATGAGGATCACAAAACACTATCGCAACCCTGTCCCATCTCTAACCGTTTGCAAGTTATGGCGGATACAATGATTATGCTCAAAATCGTGAAAAAAATTAAAATTGAAAAGGTTCTGGACAGATCTACACTCACAGTAAGCGCATATTCTAAAAGAGCAGTTAAAATCCTTTAAGATGACACCATTTTCATCAAAACACATGGATTTAAAGCCGAGTTATAAGCGCCGAAACGTTGGCGAAATTCAAAATCGAATTGTCGCCAAAATTTTTAATATTGAATAGCTACTACTATATACTACTATTCAAGCTATAATTGTTCAAATTTACTAAAACTTGTCCATTCTATCAGGTTTCGAATGAGTCTACAATAAACCATATCAGGTTTCGAATGAGTCTACCATAAACCATATCAGGTTTCGAATAAGTCTACCATAAACCATATCAGGTTTCGAATGAGTCTACCATAAACCATATTAGTGTTTTATTTCAGAAGGAATTTAGTCTTTCTTTGCCAATACATCACTGAAATCGGTGTTCGTCGGAATAGACGTTCGACAAAAAGTCGCCATAAAACGATGGTGGATAAATGAAATGCATGCCAATCCGCCACTATGAACTCTTTCGGATATGCAGGTGTGTTCCAACCTATTTGCATATAAGAAAGAGTTCATAGTGGCGGATTTGTATACATTCCATTCATCCACCATCGTTCCATGGCGACTTTTTGTCGAATGTCTATTTCGACGAACAACGATTTCAGTGATGTGTTGTACAAGGTTTTCTCTAACTGTAATTAAAGTTTCAAAATTCATTTTAAACTCAAATTGTAACTATGCTTTTATTGTTATAAAATAAAATTCAAACCAATTTATTGTTTCATCAAATCCTTTATTCACGTGTTTCTACTTCTGTTAAAGTTATGATGACAAAATATTGCTTTCTTTGGTGAAATATGAGATTTTTGAAGCAGTAGTTGATTTTTTTGTGTATAGTAATTTAAAGATTTTAATGATAAATCAAATATTTTCAAAGTGAAATCATTTTTATTAGCAGATGGTTCATTATTCCAGTCTATCCATTTCATCTTTTTTCAGTTTTTCAAATTCGAACATAAAAGAATAGTTGATTAGATGAATATTTTTGTTATGGTGTCATGATTTTGATTTTTGTACGACAGAACTTAGAAAAACTACTGATTCAATGTTTTAAACTAATAATTGTGAATATTAATAATTTCTAAAATTACATCCAACTTACGTTCTTTAATAGTCGAACAGTTTGTATTTCTGATGTCTGATAGGCTTTTTCCATTTAAAATTGGAAGGGTCAAATACACAGCAAGGAAATCAACAGATGATGAATTTAAATATTGAATTAAGTGGTTTATTGCCTTATTGTAATTCCAATCTTCACTGTTTTGCTGTTTAGTAGAAATAAGTGCCTGGAAAATAAATAAAAAAATGCTTTCCTTGTCAAAACATAAAAATACAACTTCATTATTATATTTTAGCGCAATTCGAGATTTAACATCAATAATTTACCATTCACAGTATTATTCAGAAATTATATTTTTAAAAAATATTACTGTTCCTTTCGTGACTATAAAGACTCATCCGTCCGAAAAGAACTTTAAAAACTATTTTTGGGACAGCAATTTTCCTTGGGCTGGTGGAAGTATTTCCTGTCAGTTCTGCCAATTTTCATTTACAGAACATGATGTCACTACTGTAGATAGCTGCATTGTGGTTTTTTCAAAGTGTTCCATCAGCTTATTTGATAGCTAACGGTTGAGTATTCTTTGTTTTCGGAAAATATCGTGTCAATTCAATACAATTTTGATTGATTTATAGATCTAAATTGCAAAACTTTTAATGATTTTCTTTACAAAATTGTTCAATGAAGACTACTGGGACACACATGCTCAGTGATAACGAGGGATAGGGACGTGTACGTGCCGGTCCTAAGCCAGGGTATTGTACCGTACTTACAGTACAGCATTAAGAATCGTGGATTCTTCTTTACAAAAATAAGATATTCATTGGACGATTTCAGCAACACAAACACGTACATCACACATTACATCACTCACTGACATCGAATTCCATTTTAATAATTTTTTTTCCTTCTGCGTTGCTACGCAACGTTAGCTAAAGGCAATTACGGTGTTGCCACTCTTTTTTTAACTTTTAGAAAAGAATTGATGCCAAACGATATTTTTAATTAAATAATTTTAAGGTCAAACGATATTTTTAAATTAATTTCTTTTATGGTCAAATGATTTTTTTATCTAATTACTTTCTTTTCTTAAAATATTTTAATGATTATCATGGAATTTTTAATTCCACAAACATATATATATATATATAGTTATAGATTTTTTTAAACCATTAAAACTCAAATAACATTTTCATCATATGCACCTATTAAACCCTCATTTAAAATTAAATATAAGAAACAATATAACCTAATATTATTCACACAATGAAATACAACGAACTAATAAGATTAAAAACTATTACTATGAAAAAGCCAATCCAGATATGGAATTCCAACAATCAAAGGTCAATCGACCTGAGGAATCGATTATGTCACATTATTTCGAAATTTATAAGCACCAATCTTCTGTGTGTCTATATATATATATATATATTATTTGTTATAGATATCACAGTATATATTTTTCCTAAAAATAAAACTACTTTTTCAGAGTATTCTAGTTTTCTCTACTCATATTTTACACTATCAAAATTATGGCGTTGGCAAAAAAAAGGCATCGTCGCGAAAGGGTTAAGCCTATTTTTTCCCAAGATTTTTGTTTATAATTTGTTGTCCTTAGTTTTATAAATCTACGCAACTGATTGTAAGAAATACGCAGGGAAAATAAAAAAAGAAAGAAAAAGAAAAAAAAAGTTACATTGTTACTTCAGTCAGATATTATTTCGTGATTAAGGTATCATTGTTGAAAACAGATGTTCAGTTCGATTTAACCCTTATTTAAGTTATTGCTAATTAGGAAAGAGAAGAGGTCATACTAAGAATACCCGGAAAGAATAATATTTTCATTCTGGATTATGATTTTTTTAAAAGTACAGTCATAGGATTAATTGCTTATGGTTATTATTCATGGCTTGAGAGACAAATTGCAGTTGATTGAGTCTCATGTTTCTGGCTGTTGGTAACAGTCTCGTCGCAGTTCAAAATGAAGTTCACAAAAGAGCATGATTCTTGACTGCCTATGAAAGAATTTTTATTTAGAGCATTATAGTTCACTATTTTAAGAAATTAAACATGTTGTTGACCATAAGCGGATTGTTTATTTATTGATGAAACAAACGGTTCTAACAAAGTTTCGAAAACAACCTGTCTTGTGTGAGACTTAATAAAAAATGTCAAACAAATGCTGCATCTCTGTGGTTTAAGAAGTTGATAACTCTCCGTATAGTCTAAAATCCGTCGCAACTAAAATGGGAAGCAACACATTCTGAGGCCATTAGATTAATATAAAGTTTTATTTTACCCTTTGCGTTCTTTCCTGCTGCGAAATCAGTATCATTTACCATATCACAGAAATTGCCTTTACTAAGTTTTATTCAGCTGAAAAAATGCCCATTCTTTACAGGGCCGAATTATTAAATGGGCAAATTGGCAACTGCCTAGGGATCCACAACTCTGAGACTCCCAAGGCCTCCAGCTTTTTCTTGCGTACTTTCAGAGTAATTTAATTTTGTGCTTTCATTTAATTAAAAAGGGCCTTGTACTGGGATTTATTCAAATAAAATTCGAGTATCCTTTAAATTCTAGAACATTATTCTAACAATATACTTAATTCCCTTCTGGAAGTTTTATATTATGTTGTTTTATAATTCTCTAAAAAAATATGTTGCTTTATAATTTAAAAAAATATCCGATCCTATAATTAAATAGTTTTTGGATTGTGTTTAAAACCTTTTGTCACATTTTTACCATTTTGCATAATATTACTTTCTAATTTAATTTGTATATTTTATATGATACGTTGAAAAACACTGACTTGAAAATTGAAATTAAATTGCTTTTCATGCATAGATTAAAATTTGAAACCTAATTAAAAATATGGTATGGAGAAGAATGACCTGTAAATTAAAATAAATTCAGGTAAAAGGTGTACCCTCGAAACCCCACGCTCTGTATCTCAAAGGTTGACCATCTGATATGAAGAAAAAGTATATCAAAATTCCTTTAGTCTAAACCCTTTATTTACACCAATACACAATAAATATTTTGATTAATTATTGCTTTAAATTAAAACCCACTTCAACTACTTGAAAGATAATCAGTCAAATATGCTTCCGTCTTCCAATTGTTGAAGCCCTTGAATTTTTCTAAATTACTCCTCGAAATCATCTTATAGGAAATCTAATTGCGCCTGATTATTATTGTGCGAAAATACATAACAATGCTGAATTGTAAAAAGGCTTATTGCAGACATCTTCATTATTCAATTCCACTTATAGGCTGAATTTAAATGGAAAGGCCATTTGAACAATTGACTGGAAACTGGTTATATACTTTGGTTATTTGTCCATTACAGTGTAAGCGTTCTTTTGTCTCACATTTGCATTTGAATTCACCCTTCATAAATTCAGAAGGCCAATAGAATGCCATTTCTATTTGTGTTATAAACTTCTCACGTTAATTTTGATTATTATCCATCCGCAGGTTCTTATGTATGGTATTCTTTTCTAGCTTATCATCTATTCTCAGCCTTAACTCTCTTCTCACCCTGACAAATAAGGGGCTCTCATGTGGTAGGTCCAAGTAAGTTTACATCTAGTAATGGGCTGCCAAAAAATCTCATTTGTTTTCGCTTGTCTTCGTAAACTGAATTATTGACAAGAGCATTGCATGGTCTCCACATAGTCGATTGCAGGGGTGTTTAATTCAGATCTTGTAGTCTGCTTTGGATCAAGCAAAAGGAGTTTCTTTGGATTGTAAATTACAGAAAGTGGCTACCAGTTTGCGGTACATTCTGAACGTGTAGCACCCTCAGCATTAAAGGAAAAGTAATCTTGAACATATCATATAGTACCTTTATCCATGGAAGACGAAACATTCAGTACCACTGGAAACAGTAGAATAATCAGTGGATTATGGTACCCTGCCAAAAGAAGATGAATGTTAGACGGTTAGGTGCCGCTTTGCAGCCATTGAACATAAGGTTAGATGGGCGTCGGAAACCCAAAGGCCTTGTTTCGATCAGAGATTAAACCCGTATGCAAGATAGTTCTACGAATATTTGACCGTGATCAGGTCTGACCTCAAGGAAAAAAGAAGAGTGTCTGACGGTTAGGATGACTTTGTGAAGCCATTGAATATATGTTGGATAAGTGTCAAAATGAAAGGTTTGTCTCAGGTATGAACCTGCGCACAAGGCTGTTTTTTTTAATTGATTAATCGTGGATTCTGTGCAATGATCCTGCTGAAGAAAGACGCAGAGCACTGAGGTTAGGAGACGATTTCTGTAGCTTCATTTAACATAAGATAAGCATCAGAAATGAAAGGTTTATTTGATTTGGTGTTGAACCTGGGCATGCATAAAAAAATAGGTTGTTTTTTAACTGATTAATTTTGTGATCTTTGCGGCCGATCTCGTTGTAAAGAAAGAAGAGTGTCTGACGGTTGTGGGAGATGATTTGCAGCTTGTTTAACATGGCATGGTTGGGAAGGCATCGAAATGAGATGTTATCTGTAAAAGCGAACCCGGCATGCACAGCAATGTTTTTTGGATTGACCGTGGATTGTGGCTGATCCGTTGTAAAGAAAAGATGAGAGTTCGAGGGCGGAGATGACTTTCGGTGAAGCCCTTTACTGAGCATGTTGGAGGGTAGTAAAATGAAAGGTTTTTTCTGACTTCATTTGATCCGGGTAGCAAGTAGTGTTGTTTTTTGATGTAATTGTTACTCGCCGTATGTGTAAGAGTGAGTGTCGAGGTTAGGGAGATGATTTTTGCAGGCATTTTTACACATGTTTGACAATGGTGTCGAAATGAAAAGGTAGTCGTTCTGATTGTGTATGAACCGGTATGCAAGCGTTAGGTTGTTTTTTAATTGGATTAACCTCGTGGGATTTGCGCGATTCCTCTGGTAAGAAAGATGGAGGTTCGAGGGTTAGAGATTTCGGTTTACTCATGTTTGATAAGTGGCAAAAGAGGTTTATTCTGATTTTGCAGTAACCTGGGGTGCTGCAGGTTGTTTTTTTTAATGATTGAATCGTGATCGGCGATCCGCTAAGAAAGATCGAGTGTTCGTGCTGATGTTAGAGATGATTCGTGTTACTTACATATGTTTGATAAGTGTCGAAATGAAATTATTCTATTTCAGGTATGAACCTGCATGATGTAGGTTGTTTTTTTAGATTAATCGTGATTTGTAATGATCTCGTAAGAAAGAAGGATGTTCTGAGGTTAGAATGATTTTTGTGAAGCATTTAATATATGTTGAGTGGTCGAAAATGAAAGTTATTCTGATTGTGTATTGAACCTGGCAAGCATAGGTTGTTTTTTTTAATTGGATTAATCGTGGATTTGAGTCCGATCTGTGTAAGAAAGAAGCGAGTGTCTGAATGGTTAGAGATGATTTTGAATATTTAACATAGTTGGGATAAGTGTCAAAATGAAAGGTTTTTGATTTGCGAACCTGCAATGGCTGTGTTAGGTTTTTTAATTGATAATCGTGGAGTCGATCTCGTGTAAGAAAGAAGGAGTGTTGACGTTGTGGAGATGATTTTTTGAGCTTAATAACAATGTTGGAGAGTACGAAATGAAAGGTTTTTTTTATTTCAGGTATTGAACCTGGGTACGTTACTGTTTTTTAATTGATTAATTGATTTGTGGCGATCTCGTTGTAAGAAAAGAGTGTTCGAGGTTGAGATGATTTTGTAGCCATTTAACATATGAGGGTATCGAAATGAAAGGTTTATTCTGATTTCAGGTATTGAACCTGGGCCATGTTAGGTTGTTTTTTTAATTGTGATTAATCGTGGATTTGTCCGATCTCGTTGTAAGAAAGAAGGACTATTTGGTTAGGAGATGATTTTGTAGTCCTTAACATATGTTGGAAAGTGTCGAAATGAAAGGTTTTTCTGATTTCAGGTATTGAACCGTGGCATCATGTTAGGTTGTTTTTTAATTGGATTAATCGTGGATTTGTGTCCGATCTCGTTGAGAAAGATGCGAATGTCTGAGGTTAGAATGATTTTGAGTCCATTTACATAAGTTGGATGGCATGAAATGAAATGAACTGATTTCAGGTATTGAACCCTATAGTTATTTTTTTTAATTGGATTAATCGTGGATTTGTGTCCGATCTCAAGAAAAGATGAAAGTCGACAGGTTAGAGATGATTTTGTAACATAACATATGTTGAGAAGTTCGAAATGAAGGTTTGTTCTGATTTTCAGGTGTAGAACCTGCAGGCATGTTAGGTGTTTTTTTATTGATTATCGTATTTGTGTCCGATCTGTAAGAAAAGATGAGTGTTCGAGGTTAGAGATGATTTTGCAGTTTACAATATATGTTGGATAAGTATCAAATGAAAGGTTTTTCTGTTTCTATTGAACCTATGCAAGTTAGGTTGTTTTTTTAATTGATTAACGTGATTTGTCCGTCCGTGCTGAAAAGATGTATTTGATGTTGAGGATGATTTGTAAGCCATTTAACATATGTTGGGATAAGTGTCGAAATGAAAGTGGTTTGATTCTGAGGTATTAAACCTGGGGCATGTTAGGTGTTTTTTTAATTGGATTAATCGATTTTGTCCGATCTACAAAGAGAGCGATGCGACGGTTAGAGATGATTTTGGATTTACATAATAGTTTGATAAGTGTCGAAAGAAAGGTTTTTCTGATTTCGGTATTGAACCTGGGCATGCATGTTAGGTTGTTTTTTATTGATCGTGGATTGGTCCGATCTCCAGAAAGATGCGAGTGCCGACGGCAGTTGGAGATTCATTTTGTACCCTTTAACATATGTTGGGATAAGTGTCGAAATGAAAGGTTTGTTCTGATTTCGTGTAATGTCAAGGCATGCAGTTAGGTTGTTTTAATTGATTAATCGTGGATTTGTCCGATCTGCAGAGAGTGCGAGTGTCTGAATTAGAGAGATTTAGGTCATTTAACATAGTTTGGATAAGTCGATGAAAGGTTTGTTCTGATTCGTTCATTGAACCGGGCATAGTTGTTTTTTTTTTTCAGGATTGACTATCGATTGTCGATCCTGCTGTGGAGTGATGCGAGTGTTCGTTGAGATTTTGGATAGCCATTTAACATATTTGGAGAGCATCGAAATGTAAAGGTTCTGATTTCAGGTATTGAACCGCGTTGCATGTTAGGTTGTTTTTTAATTGATTAATCGTGATGAGTCCGATCTCCAAGAAAGATGCAGTGTTCGGATGGTTAGAGATGATTTGGTAAAGCCCTTAAACAGGGTTGGGATAGTGCGTCAAAATGAAAGTATCTGTTGCATTGAACCCTGGCATAGTTAGGTTGTTTTTTAATTGTACGACGTGGATTGTGTCCGATCTCGCTGTAAGAAAGATGCGGAGTGTTCGACGGTTAGAAGAGATTTTTGGAAGCCATCGAATATAATGTTTGGCTAAGTACTGAAATGAAAGGTGCTTTATCTGATTGTCAATTAGGAACGTGTTTTAATTGATAATCGTGGATTGTAACTGATCTGTAAGAAACGTATGTCTGGAGGAATTAGGAGGATGATTTGTAGAGTTACATAGTTGGGATAAGATCGTCAAATGAAAGTTTGCATTGATGTGCTTGAACCCGCAAATAAAATAGGTTGGTTTTTAATTGGATTAATCGTGGATTTGTAAGCTGAATTGCCAAAGAAAAGATGGCGTTCGAGGTTAGATGATTTTGCAGTTTCATTTAAGGTTTGGATAAGTAAGTGTCGAAATGTGAAAGGTTTGTTTTGATCTCAGTGGTGTTGAACTGACATGCATGTTAATGTTTTTGTTCTGATTAATCGTGGAGCCAGGCCGACGACTGTAAGCAGATGCGAGTGTCTGAGGGTTAGAGATGATTTGTAGCTGTTTTAAATATATGCTTGGATAAGTGCCTTGTCGAAAGAAGTTTGTTTTGAGGAAGAACTCAATGCATGTTAGGCTGTTTTTTTGGTCCGGTTTAATCGGATTTGTGGCCGATTCAAGAAGAAAGGATGCGAAAGTCGAGGGCGAGACATCTTTGGTGGCTTACTTGTATCATGGACAAGTGTCAAAATGTAGAAAAGTTTTTTTTTTATCTGTAAGTGCTGAACCTGGGCATGGTGCCAGGCTGTTTTTTCATTGATGATTCGTCGATTTGTACGATCCGTTGTAAGTGAAAGAGATGAAAGTGTTCGATGGTTAGAGATGATTTTTTGTAAGCCATTTAAATATATGTTTGAGGGCATCGAAATGAAAGGTTTATTCTGATTTCATGAGTATGAACCTAGTACGTTAGGTTGTTTTTAATTGGATTAACCGTGAGTCAGGCCATCTCCTGCAGCAGATAGGGAGTGTTCGAGTTAGAGATGATTTTGTGATTTTAACATATAGTGGGATAAGGTCAAATGGTTTGTTCTGATTCTTTTCAGTATTGAACTGCATGCAAGGCTTTTTTTTAATTGATTAATGAGAACTGATCTCGTTGTGAAAGATGAGTGTTCGAGGGTTAGGAGATGATTTTGTAGGTTTAATAATATGTTTGGATAAGTATCGAAATGAAAGGTTTATTCTGATTTCAGGTATTGAACCTGGGCGTAAGCAAGTTAGGGATTTGTTTTTTTAATTATATAATCGTGGATTTGTGTCCGATCCGCTTGAAAAGATGCGAGTGTTCGACGGTTAGAGATATTTTGTAGATCTTTAACATATGTTGGGATAAGTGTCGAAATGAAAGGTTTGTTTCTGATTGTCATTATTGAACCTGTGTTTAAAGCGTTAGTTGTTTTTTTAATTGATTAATCGTGGATTTGTGGCCGATCTCGTTGTAAGAAAGATGCGAGTGTTCGAGGGTTAGGAGATGATTTTGTGAAGCCATTTAACATATGTTTGGATAAGTATCGAAATGAAAGGTTTATTCTGATTTCAGGTATTGAACCTGGGCATGCATGTTAGGTTGTTTTTTTAATTGGATTAATCGTGGATTTGTGTCCGATCTCGTTGTAAGAAAGAAGCGAGTGTTCGACGGTTAGGAGATGATTTTGTGAAGCCATTTAACATATGTTGGGATAAGTGTCAAAATGAAAGGTTTTTTTTTATCTCAGGTGTTGAACCTGGGCATGCATGTTAGGCTGTTTTTTTTAATTGGATTAATCGTGGATTTGTGGCCGATCTCGTTGTAAGAAAGATGCGAGTGTTCGACGGTTAGGAGATGATTTTGTGAAGCCATTTAACATATGTTGGGATAAGCATCGAAATGAAAGGTTTGCTTTGATTTCAGGTATTGAACCCGGGCATGCAAAATAGTTAGGTTTTCTTTTAATTGGATTAATCGTTATGTTTTCAGTGTTGAAATAAAAAAATCACGTATTATTCGTCCTAATAAGGTATTTTCCACATTCATTTTTACTCTGCAAGAGGGTTTTCAAGGTCAAATCTTATCAGCTTTGGAAACACGTTTTAGAGTGTATAACGGGTTTATATTTCACATTCGAGCCGTAAGAAGTCAGTTGTTTCTTGAGCAGTGTTCGATAAGCTTTTGAAGGATGGGGTTGGTAGAGAGAAGGAAAAATCAGTTTACTTGACAAAAGGGCATTCGTCGGCTGAGAAGTTTGAGACAAAACGTTAGAAGAAAACTAAGAAAAATTGATTTTTCTTGTGTTTCTGTGAAATATGAACAATATTATTTGACGCAACTTTCAACAAATGTCCCTATAAAAACTTCTTCGACAGATTCTGTTAAATTTAGGCGCCCAGCTGATACTTCTGCTTTATAAAGTCAATTATTTACTGATAATTGTACTGTTTTCAGTAAATGAAGTTGAACTCATTTTCTTGGTCTGTGACAGACGATGCTATATCGTATGACGTTGCAAATCTGGAAGTAAAGAAAGATGAGCTGACCTTGCAAGGTTTTCATCAAATATACTCAAGAACTGCTTTCACTAGACATAACTTCCACAATTCTAATTTTCTCTGTTCAAACGTTATTTCATTGTGGGAGGATGTCGTTATACATCCTGTTTTTATCAATGATAAACTGTGGGCGGTGACACTGGATCTAAGACACTGTATTTAGAGATCAATTATTTATAAGTGCCTTTAAGTAAAACAAATTTTGCCTATAACATATTCCTATGATTAGATTGATTGTTAGATTGCATCTAGTCTAATTCCCAAAATTGTAATAATAAGACGGAGTTTCTAACCAAAAATGTTAAAGGTAGTGCTTGCATTTTACTCAAATGTATTGGAAAAAATGTTCTGTTGGCTCTTTCAATCGCTTAAGAGTAGCCTATACATCTCAAAACTCTGTAAAATATCTAATAATCACTCATGCCATAGAATTTTACAGAGGAGTGGGTCGATTTAAAGGATAAGTAAAGTTACCAATACTTTTGATTTTCGAGGGGAGTGAAATTCCAATTTGTTCGAGGTACTAAATCTTCGAAGATGATCCTAATCTGACTTGCTCTAGCCTGTCTATCCAAGTCCGTGAGACAAGGAAAAATGAACTCGTCAAATGGGGGGAGAGTGGTTCCTTTCTTTGGTCAAAGCGAGCTTGAAGTCGGATTCATTGATCGGATAGTGTATCTTTGTACAAATAATTTGTGTTTCCCACTGGTTTGCAGTCTGTGAAGCATTTGCGCAAATGATAGACATTTCCATTCATAATAAGTTCATTGTATTTTGTTTATATATTTAAAATATATTTTTCCGAGCTTCTCCTCATTTTCATTGCTGCATTTTACCAGCAAATCACCAAAATAATGAAAAATTATGATATGGACATTATAACGCAGTTTCAGTGGATAGATTCATTCAGGATGAGACTTACCTAAAAGGAAAGAATATTCAGCTTTAGTTTTCAACATGCTAATAAGATCGTTGGTGGCATTGATTGGTAATGTTTCACCGGCATTGCAGAGTGCAAGATATGCCACAGGACGAGTGATGGTAGATGAATGTTCAACTTCGTTCCTCAGCAGTTTCACTAAATCGTGCCCATAGAAGTTGCGAGGGTTTTGGCAGGATACGGTCAAGGAATTCACGAACATGCTCAGCTGATTTGCTGTCATTCGATCTGTTTCCTTTCTGGAAAGAGCAAGTGATCATACTGTGTTAACCCTTAAAAGTCCAGCGTTGCCTTTAAGCAGCATACCCAATTTTGTCTTCTAAAATATTGAGAATAAGACTGAAGCTCAAGTGCCTGTTGTTGCCTATAGAATACGTACTGAAAATGTTATTAAATCAATTTACAACATATAGATGGCAGCCTGAGTGCTGATAAAAAATACAAATTTATGTTTTTCAATTGAGACTGAATCTTTTTAGCTTTGTTTGTACGCTTGAGAATACCATACTTACACTACAATGTTGAAGGAAATTCCTTATTCTTATTATTATTTATTAAAATTCATCTGTGTTTGACGTTATAGAATTTTATCAAGGAATTATTTTTCTGAAATAATGCCCAGTGTTGTCAGTTGGTAACAAACTGTTTTTTTAGCCATAAACCTACTTAAAACAAAATAGGATGTTTGAAGTATTTTTCGAATGTTTTATTAAGAGATGTTAGAAATAAGTCAGAAAACATTTTAAAATCAATTTTTTAAAAATAGGGCCTTTAAGGTTGAAATATTTTATTTTCGTTTATTTATAACCGATAAAAATGCTCGCTAATCATTCGAGTGCGATAATATCAATATAAATTATATGAAGAAAGTAAAATAAAAATTCCAATTTAACTGGAAAACACCATGTTATTTCCTCACTTTAAAGATCTAGAATTTTATGCAACAAAATTGTAAAAATTTTGTAGTTTAATTTTTCTTACTTTAAATCACAAGTTATCGTGATACAGAAAATAATTTTGAAGTACGAAGTTATATTTAACTACAGGACAGTCCTAAGTGTCAATTTTTAGAAATTAATTGCGTTTTTCATACTCACCTCAAGAGATAAACCAATGTCTGAACCTCTAGTTGCTTTACCATTAGTTTCTTTTCTATACTTGGAATATTTCTCTCGCTTGCTAAAAACAGTGCAGTAATTCCTCTGTGAGTGTTTTCTTGCCAACCGGATGCGGAAGACCATTTGTTCTTTAGCCACTTAATTGCACTAATACGGTTTGAAATCAAATCATGAACTACAATCGTTCTGTTTCCTAAATTAACAGAAGTAATGCATTAAAATTTTGTGGCTGTGTCAAAACAAGATATGAATCTGAAATTTCAAAGTCAAAATTATTTTATTTTATTTAATACTAGCCGCCTTCGGTGACCAGCTTGTTAGCCGAGAATATAGTTTCAATTGAATCTCTTGTGCATAATTTGCTATTTATGATTGTCTTTAAAAAGTTATTTTAAATTATAAATTGTGTTAGACATTTAAACCATGCTCTTTTAGTGACCTTGCACCTCTTTTGTTCAGTGTCTACATGAATGTCCCCAAGAATGTCAAGTAACTGTCCGTGTCATGCAACGTCTAATTGCACTCTGTCGGTGACAACTTCGCTTTGTTATTCCTCTTGCAAACAATGCAGTTGATTTCAACATTAAAATGACGCGACACATTTTATGGACAGCGGCATGTTAACTGGATTAAAACGTACTGAAACCAGCGGGAGTGATCTCCCCTAAACTTTCTCGTATACTTCCTAACACATGTGGAGGATAAATAATCCAAACTGCAATAAAACACACCGAGCGTCCCTAACACAGGTAGAGAAAAAATAGGCAAACGTCTTTAAAACGAGTTTCCCTTGGCGCGAGCTAAAGGCGAAAGGCGGATTTTCGCCAATACGCAAATGACCTTGCGTAAAGTAAAGAAAATCGTTATGCGATTTGAACGATTTTTTTTCAACCGTTTGAAACGAAAATTGGACACGGGTGTACAGTTAGGATTAGAAGTCAGCATACTAATTTTCGTTTATCTAAGTCGCTGCGTTTTGGAGTTATGGTGTTCGGACGTATGCGATTATATAGACCGACAGACAGTCAACGAGTTCACGGATTTAGTCCAAAATTTGATACAAATCTACATTCTTGATGATAAAACTGTGCACCAAATTATATCCACCTAGCTATTTAAGTTTTTGAAATATCGTGTTCACAAACAGACAGACTTCCCGTGGACGGAATTTGTCCAAAATTTGATAGAAATCTGTAAATTATGTGTTAGGACCACATACCTACCAAATTTCATCCTTGTAGCTTTAATAGTTTTTGAGTAATCTTGTTCACAGACAGACATAATTCCAAAATTGTGTTTTTTGGACTCAGGGAGGTCTAAAGCGTAGAGATTCGTCAAAATCTCGAGTTCGAAATTTTTAACGATTACAATACTTTCTCTTCGTATTACGAGAAAGTAAAAAAGAGTTGAAACATCTTTGAGCGTACTAATATAATAACTATTTCGAAGAACACTGTTTATAGATGTCACAAAAAATTGATGAAATAAAACAGAAAGTAAATCCCTTAGCAACAATGGAAACCTTATCAAAAATGAGACCAACAATCCAAAAATGGAAGAGAAACACGAAATTAAATATTTGTTTAAACAATGAAGACGGTTTGAACTTCATTGAAACAATGAAAAGTATTGTTTGTAATTAATATCAGAGAATAAATTGTACTGAAACTCAATTAGTATCATTGAAAAGGCATTTTTTTCGCACTTTCAGATGATGTAAAAATAGTTTTTATGCTGTAATAATTTTGGAAAGGATTATTAAGGAAAAATTCCACATTTCTCTTAGTTTTTAATTAAGTAAAATTTCAAAAATTGGCTCTGAGGTGTATACTCCCACCTTCCTCCAAAGTAGGTTAACGCCAAATTTCGTAATTCTAGCTCCACCCAAAAGTCGCAGAGAATGGCAATGACATAGCGATAGCAACACATATATCAAAAGAAGAACACAAAACAGGATTTAGCAGTACCAAAAGCATTTAGAATCAACAAGACGCGAGCATGAACAGAAAGGAGCACAACAATAACCACAGAGTATACCCTCTCTAAACCTCGTAAACACAAATAGACTAAATACAAAATAATGATTAACAAATGTATAAACTAACAAATTTAAACACAAAACCAAATATCTTCATTAGTACAAAAGTGTGGATCTGGATCACATAAGAAACCGCACAAAAAATACCGAATATATTGAAGTTATATAAACATCAAAAGACAAAGTACAACACCGCAAATGCCAATCATCGTAAAAATACATATCTAAGGAGAACAATATAAATAGAGAACGTTCAGATATTATAAATCAAGTATATCAAAAGGATCTGTACATACAATAATTAGCACTACAAGAACACACAGCATTTAGAGCTACACAGCCTTCAAAAATTCCAAAAATCAAATAGATACGATGATACTAAGATAACATTACTGTCTTTCCTTATTAGCACTTTATATTAGGGTGGGCCGAAAAAAACCTCTTTTCAGAAAACAATTTTGGCATAGTGCGGGAAAGTTGTGCAATAGATCTGTTAAAACCCTCCAAAAATTTCATCAATTTCGTTTAATATTTACCCGCTGCCCTTTGACATTGAAAAACAGAAAAAAAAGAGAAAAATCGTTTTTTGTAAAAAAAAAATATATTTTGAAAAAAATTCCAAAAATTTTACTGGCATACAATGAAAATGTTACATAATGTGTAAGTGAGAACCCACAAAAATTTTTATCAATTTCTCTCAATATTTAACCGCGCCCCTCTGACATCTAAAATTGGAGAAAAATGAAAAAATATCGGATTTTCTGAAAAACTGTACTATGAAAATTACTTTTCGAAATTAGTATTGACATTAATTGATTATATAAATATTACTAAAAATAATAATAATTCTACAATTATTACGTAATTTAACATTTTATTCAATTTGTTTTACGAAATTAATACTAGCTTATTTTTTCTTGAATTACATGCAGACAGAATACAGATTAGAACAAAACCCTACAAATTTGAAATGTATATAATAATATCTCATACATGCAATACATACCTCATGCAGAATTGTTAATAATAGGTGTTCGGGATGCGCAAAATATGCATTGTTTGAGAATACTTTGTAAATAATTTGCTTAACATTGTCTGGAAGCTTCCTTGCAAGAGAAATCATTTTCCAAAAATGTTGGGCACCATACGGGCAATTCGATTTCATTTTTATCTCAAACCACATTGGAGCATAAATCAGCATTACATACTTCACGAGTATTATAAGATTCTGTGATGGACTTGGAGTGCCAATGTATAACCGTAACAAACGGTTTGCGGTGGTCAGCATGTGACATGTGTTTGACTGACATGTGACCAGGTAAACTCAGTGCATGACTGAGTTTACCTGGGCTATTGTCAGTCACGCTAGAAGGGCAACTACCATCTTTTATGGCAAGACAGATGCGATGCAAATATTGTTGGTCAGTACTTAGCTTTTTGACATCTTTCAGATCCAAAGATTGAAGAGTACAATCAATTTGACCACTGGAGTTTTTCCACAATCTGTCAGAAGCTATCAAATAGCTCCAGAATATGAATATGGTCCCTTTGTGCAACCGTCCATTTCCAGAATGAGGTGCCTTAGTGGCAACTCATTAGCATGTAACATACATATATTCCATTGTAATTGTCTTCCAACGTATTTCTCAAGCAAACGTATTACTCCACCTTTCCATCCCGTATTCACATTTGTTCCGTCACATCCGATAACCGATAGGTTCTGCAAATTCATATTATACGTTTTTGTAAATTTTATAATACCTTGGGCTATTTCTTTTGCACTTTCACCAGCAGTTAACGGTATATGACCTATATACTTGCCACCTGGTTCCTCTATTAATGCTACATGCGCTTGTGATGTTAATTTTCGATGACCGATTTGTTGAACGGTTTCATCTTCGCGCCCATCAAAATACAAACTCTTAATGGGTGCCCCTTCAATATATTCGTGCCAAACTTCAAGCAAGGAAAGAACTTCCAACGTTTGACAACAAGGAACAATATTATTCTAATACCTAATATTCAATATGTATGAGGTAATATTATATACATTTCAAATTTGTAGATTTTTGTTCTAATCTGTATTCTGTCTGCATGTAATTCAAGAAAAAATAAGCTAGTATTAATTTCGTAAAACAAATTGAATAAAATGTTAAATTACTTAATAATTATAGAATTATTATTATTTTTAGTAATATTTGATTAATAAATTAATGTCAATACTAATTTCGAAAAATAATTTTCTTAGTACAGTTTTTTAAAAAATCCGCCATTTTCTCATTTTTCTCCAATGTTTGATGTCAGAGGGGCGCGGTTAACTATTGAGAGAAATTGATAAACATTTTTGTGGGTTCTAATTGACCCATTATGTAACATTTTCATTGCATGCCAGTAAAATTTTTGGAATTTTTTTCAAAATATATTTTTTCCACAAAAAACGATTTTTCTCTTTTTTTCTGTTTTTAAATGTCAGAGGGGCGCGGATAAATATTAAACGAAATTGATGAAATTTTTAAAGGGTTTTAACAGATCCATTGCACAACTTTTCCGCACTATGCCAAAATCGATTTCTAAAAAAAGTCTTTTTCGGCCCACCCTACTGTATATATTTTGGCGAATTGGTAATTTTAAAATCTGTTCCACAACTATCGCTGCCCTTGCACGACTTTTATCTGCGCGGGAAACTAAAAATGTCCCCGTCTTACGCAGCCAGTATTTTAATCTTGGGCAACGATTAATAGGGAAAATTGTCACCTACCTCTGCTACCTCTTTACTGTCTTGCTGGAAATTCACGACTACTCCACACCAGGAGGCTGTCTCGCGCATGTGAAAACCAGAAAATATTCTATTTTAGTGAGAAGTTCACCATGGAAATCGGAGCGGGCTGTGGTTCCGTTTTGAAGTCGAGGGTAGGAGTGGACGCTGCAGGGGAACGGAGTGACCTCTAGTGGAATGGATTTTCCTTGCGTGGAGCGATCATGAATGACCTGCATAAATGAATTGAATAGAAAATGGAATGGAGTGGAGTGAGTGCTCGTGAATGGTCGGTATTATAGTTTGCAGCTTCCTAAATAAAATGGACACCGTCTTTTTTCTCTATTAATAAACTGCTTAATCTAACCATGCATTGCAAATGCGAATATAGTTGCTCACTAGAGCTGAATAAGGCTGGTGCCAAAGGCTTTTATTTACCGTGACGTAAATTCGTACAAGGGGTCTTCTAGATGACATTTGCATATACGTGGTGTTCTTCCAGTAATTTCAAAAGGAATGGCGCACGAACTCTTGGGGAGAGGACCAAATCCAGTAACGTCTCTTCATTTCATTACAGACTATATATCTTGTGATGAAAACGTTTGTTTCAGTGTCAACGACTTGTCTCGTCTTATTCGAAATGACATGCATTTTTTAATTGGTTTTCAATTATTCTTCGGTAATACATTTATTTTAATTATAATTTGAAGCATAATTGTAACATACCGCACTCTTGTTCATCCGCCCCATCGGAGCATTGTTCAGTGCCATCGCAAACTTGAGACTGCAGAAGGCACGTGCCATCGCTGCATTTGTAGGTGTCTTCTTGGGAGCATAGAAGACTCTCTGCAAATCATAATTGTTAGTAAACGCATAATCAAAGGAATTTTTATGGAAATATTAAACATCTCACATATTTACTTCTCAGTTAGATTTAACGGAAAACCGTGGAAGGAAGAAAAAAGTAGTCATCGTTTTATCTACTGGAGATGGACTTTCGAAGGAATCCCCTGCTTCGTTTCGGATATAAGCGGGAATAAGAACTTAACAATGCATTATAAACTATAATAAGGGTTTCCATAACTATAGGAGGCTTTTTCAATCAGTACATTTTACAAGAATGATTTTTTTCCGCATCCATATCGAACTAGATTTTTTTCGAAGATGACAAGTAAATTAAATTAACAGAAGTAAAATTTCATTGCATTTATTAATATCAACATCTTTTACAAATTTGCTTCTATGCAGGGTGTTTACGAACTCTTCCGATGATATAAATTTAGTACGCAGCAAGGTGAACGAGATTTGGCAGTGAAACTGGAGTCGAAATCCATTTATAGTGCCAGTAACGCAATATGCAAAGCTAGGTCAGCTTTTTAAATGTTGTGGATGAGTTTTCCTTCGAAACTAAACTGGAAGCTCTTTCGTCACACATGAATTATATTTACAACCTAGAAATTGAAGTGCACTATTCGAATCAGTAATTCTCTGTCGTGCCACCCTCGAACTCGTCCTCCGTACTATGATCGGTGAAATTAAGTTCTGAAATATTAATATTATAGAAATTTGTATGATTGGTTGCTTTTTGATGGTACCAAAAATGTACCGGATGCTGAATAAAAGATTTGCATATCTTATTTGATTTGGATTTTATTAGCTTCACAAATCGAGAAGTTCCTTTCGCCGCACCCTGTGTTTATCAATTTATGAGAAACTTGAACATGCATCTGCTGGTATGTTCCCGAAACTAATTATGACCGCACTTAGAAGAGTGGGTTTCGGTCTGACGAACAACTTCTAACGAACAGCAAATTAAATGTTCGAAGATCGATGGAAGAGGTCCTCTAGTTTTATGATTTCCTTTGTTTGGTTCGTTTTAAACAGAAGATTTCTATTGCGACCCAGTTGTTTTCTTAAATGCTCTAAAAAGGAATTTAACTGGCTCACAATTTCATTTTAGGGATTCTTTTGGAATCAAAGATAAAATTAGCAACCTGAGTAACAGGTAAACTATAAAAATACTAACGGTGATTTTTTTCCAGAGTGCGTGAATTTTGAATTTCCCTAAACGACATAGTTTTTCCGTAAAATATTCAATAGTGGTTTGAGTAACCAAGAAGGATAAATAATTATTGGCTTCCACAGCAGTATATAAGAATAATAAATTTAAATGATGATCTCAATAGCAGTTTATTTTACTAGAATTTTAAGATAAATAAGTTAAAATGTATTTTATTATTCTTCGTTTTACATGTGTGTTGAATAAATCATTCACAATATTTTTGTCTGGGATTGTATGTAAAGATTGTATATTTTTGGGTACATGATACTCGTTGGGCTATGTAAAGATTGTATATTTTTGGGTATATGATACTCGTTGAACGTTCTATAGGAAATATAGAACGTTCAAAGGGGTTTCTTTCATTAACTGGAAGTTTGCACCTTAAACCAGTTTAAAAAATCAATTAAGTTCTTTGGATTGTAATAACTGTATAATGCAAAAGAATATCGAAAGTAAAATATACACCAAAAAGCAACCGAAGGAAATAAAATTGTTACTGTATTTGCAAAATAGATTCACAACGTGATCATTAAGCCTATAGATCTTAAATACATAATGCATATAATTCTAACTTAAAGTGTAAATTAATTTCAGGCGCTTCAAAATTGTCGGATATATAGTAAGATATATGATATACATATCTACATATACAAGATATCCGAATAAGATTCATCTCGGAATTCATTCATGGTACATTAATACGAGATATAATATCGTCGCAAACCAATAACGAATATTTCTGAATTTTTTATCACATCTGGTTTGAACATACTGTCTTATATTTACATCAGAGTTTCTAAAAAATCAGAAATACACGTTATAGATTGCGAAAAATTGGGTATTTCTTCTTTCTCTTCGAAATTTCAAAAAAATTGAGATAGGTGGTGTTGCATGTTGAATTGCAGAGTTGCATAAAAATAGAGCAGAATTTTATGAAATCTACTGAAAATGACAGAGGATAATTTTTTTTAAAAATGTCATATTTAAATCTGTATACTGACGTCGTACACTAGAATTTCCAATGGGTGAAATTTTCGCCATACAGTAATTAGCTGATACACAAGATTTCAGCATCGTATTAAAAATGTTACAGAGATAATCTAATCAAAGATGTTAAAGAATCATTTATTAATTTAAAAACATTTGGAGCATAGAAACAGAAGATAAGATGCAGAAATATATGCATATAAAAATAATTTCTGTCTCTGGTCTTTATTTATATTTACTAATTACATAGAAATGTGCTTTATGAAAACCGTTTTAAAATTTTACAGAGTTGATCGGATTAATCAAAGTCGCTTAGCTTCTAGTTATTGGCTACTAAATCAAGAAGATGAAAAATATTTTTCTTTAGAATTGTATTTCTAATTGATGAATGCTGCTTCAAGCGAAACTTATGCATCAGTCGTCAAACTGAGCATATTTGGTGCAACACAAATCCAATCGTCGTACGCGATACATCAGTAGTATCAATATATGGTATAGAATTCAGCAATAATACTCTGAAATAGATTCTGTGTGTTGCTATTTCTCATTTTATGGATGAACTCTACAAGTAGTAGTTTCACGCAAATGGACTGAAATGGATAGATTTCCAACTTACCACACTGCAGCAAAGAAACAATGGTTAAATCCAGAAGTTTCCAGATAGGGAGATGGCTTGCACGAGCCATTCGGATACAATCCTTGATTACTTGCTTTAGCTGCTTTGAAATTTTATATATGGAGTCTGTTACGTAGAACTGTTTAAGTGGCATCTCCATTACATAAAGCATAGTTGTGCTGATATTTTTATAAATCTTGTCGCGACATTACCGAAAATAAACATGACTTAATGTACAGAAGTGTTTACGGAGGGATATACCTTTGTATTGGCTTTGTATACCTTTGGCGGAAAATATTTTGAACTAGTTTTGTAAAAAAATTCCTAAATGAATTATTTTTTTCAAAGTTTACATACATTTGTGCCGAAAGATTGCGCTATTATAATTTTTACCTAACTGTAATTTTCCATTGTAATTGGTGTGCTGATCTCTGAAATATGATTCACTGGTATAAATGTCTTCTTGGAATAAAGCAACAACATTGTCTTTTCTGTTTCTGTCTTTTTTTTCTTCTTCATTTTGACAGAATGCTGAAGTGTATGAGTTTTTGCGTTATGATTGTATGATGAATATTTCACCAACTGGGAATTTAGAGAACCTATAAAAATTTAAATTTTGTATAGATAGAAAAATAGTCTCTGCTAATTCCAATTGACTTTCCGAAATTCTGCTCTATTTTTCCCTCAGTCTTCCAATTCAACATAAATATTCATGATTAATAATCCAGAAAATGAACCCATGGTCATCATTATATAGATATCCTGTAAAATGAATAAAACTAAAATAAAAATGCTACATTTAAAAACAATTTACTCATTCATTGTCGCAAGTGTTAAATTATATATCGTTATTAGTTAAAATGATTCACTTATAGCAATTTCGAAAAACAACAAACGCAATGAACTTTATAGAAATTCGTAACTGCAGTGTTATTTATTAAAGCCCAGATTAAAATTTATTTACAAAATTGTGTTTGAGAAACCAAAATTAATGGAATAATAATACTAAAGCCCTAGCGTATGAACTGAATTTCAGAAATGTGTACTGTTATGAGTTTGTTCATTAGTAATCATGCTTGCTTTGTCGAAATTAAACTCCCCGAACTCAGAGGGCCTGGCAGGGCGTTGTATGGGTCATGATGACATGAAATTTGGACGATAGAAACTCCAGATCATGCGCTCGAGACTTATTGAAAAAAAATCAATACAAGAAGTCGCCGATACGTGGCGCTTCAGCGCTAAAAAACATTCTACATAATTTCTTTGTGAGTTCCGTGGTTCGTCACAACCCTTTCCATTCGCAAAACAGTTTATTCCACAGAGGAACTCAATAAATCCTCATTGATTCCACGAACATGCCGAATAATGCTTTCTTTCAGATGTGACGATGTATCGGGTTGTTGTCGGTAGACCTGATCCTTTATGAATCTCCATAACCAGAAGTCGCAAGGGTAGGATCAGGCGAGCGAGGAGGCCAAGCTGTTGGAAAACCACGACTGAACACCCATTCGTCTCCCCAAATGGTGCATTTCCCCATATTCATCGTAGCGTTAAGCAGGTGTTACGGCAAACTTTCACCGACGATCCTTTCACAAACTTTCAACCCAAACTGTTGAAAGATGCGTAAAATTAGTCACGGAGTCTGCAGAAAAAGTGTGCGGACAAGGGAGCAAAGATGGCCATATTGGGGAAACTTTGTTCTCAAGAAGCTTCTAGTTTTCTAGCTTCTCTTGTTTGCTAGCTTCTGGGCTTAAAATTCTTTGTTTCTGATATGCTTCGATGTCGTTGTTTCTACTGGTATATTTGGCAGAAGGTAATGTTATTTTTATCTTTTTTCTATTGGATTTGCTAAAAAAGACTTTCTGAAGTTTTTCTTGTCTAAGAAAGGTTTTTGCCTCCATTATTTCAATTATTGGATAAATTCAGGCCACAGAGGGAATATTATTTGACTATTAAGTCATTCCCTCGACAGAAAATTTATCCATTTTAGAACTCTGATGGCGAGTGGAACCTTGAAAAAGTTCGCCATTCGAGTTCTCTTTCATTTGTTTTTTTCCATTTTATTTGTTTAATCTTAATGTGTTATAATTTTTTTGCAATATGATATTTGTTCTTTTATTGCATTTTAATTGGTTAGTTTATTTTGACAATATTGTTAATACAATTACTGGATGCTGCTGCGTTGCACGCAAAAGGTATATTGTTATTACTATTGTTTACTTCTTCTGGTTCTTCTGTATTTTCTTTTTTGTATATATTAAAATATTTTTGTTCTCAAGATCCACAATGCCAAAATTTGATAATAAATCTGAATTTAAGACAACATCCTTGGATAAATCATGATAATTTAACAAACCCTAATTGGTTGGATGGTCGGGTAGGGTGAGGGTGGATCTCGAATTGCAGACTCATGGTCAGTTCTGGGTCATTTCATATAAAAAAATGTGAAATGGACGACGAGCTGCAAAATGATATACTCTTATCAAAATAGAATGTATATAATCACTTACATTAACGAAGTATTGAGAAAGATTGCATTTTATAATTTAAAATACCACAATGAACCTATTTATTTAACTGTAAAAATCTCCATTTTTCACCTCAACTCTAAAACTTTGGCCTTTTGCACGAACTCAAAATACAGTGCATGATTTTTAAATATACTTTTTCTTTCATCAGGAACTAAAAGGAAGTACTTAAACGCTATTAGAAACCAAAATCTGTAGCCTGTACATTTTTAGCGTGTAAGTAAATTTTGATGTTTTTTGTCATTTTTTCCAAACTTTATGCCTAAGCGAAGTATATAAGTACAATTTTTCCATATTTTCCGTTGATTACCATGGTAATACACAACTTTTGCGCCCTATTAGAATTCGATACTCGAAAAACCGATTTTTTTTCGACGATTTTTTAAATATTGTTGTTTTTTGTCATTTTTTTTCCAAACTTTAGTGTCTTTGCGAGAACTGAAGATTCAAAGTATAATTTTTCTATATTTTCCCGTTGATTAGCATTGGAATATACATCTTTTGCGCCCTAGTAGAAATCGATATTTGAAAAATTGATAATTTCGACCCACCCTAATGGGGTATAACACTATCTTTCATGAAAAACATTGAATATGACAAGAGAGCATTTGAGGGCATATGATAAAAACTTACGATTACTACTGTTGTCGGGATATAATGGATAGTATGAATTGACTTTTTCTGTTTAAAATCTATTTTATAAATTACTAATTTGTTCAAGAGTGATACATTATGTATGTTCCGTATTTCCTCGCCATCGGTTTTCGAAACATGTGTATCTTTTGATCTGATATTATATTATCAAAATTGTTTTCAATGTTAACTATTTTGCCATCATAATGTTTGTAAGCCATTGGGTAAGAACGTTTAATTTTATCTGAAAATTTCTACAGAATGATAAGTATAATCATGTATTACATATTCATATTTAGATTCTAAAGCTTTTATCTCCAGAGAATAATTCGAGACGTGGAAATATCATTCCGCTTAGCTGCCTTGATCGAACTCATTATACTTAACTGAAGTTCAAAAACTTACCGATTTTATATTTTAAGGAGATCCTGCTTGTTGCGAATTGAACGGAATTTTCTATACGGTGTGTCACTGTAAAGTCATCATTTAAAATTATAGGCTCCCAAGGTGTGTCTGGACATAAGATGTGATATTCATTTTCATTATTTGATGAAACCTCCACATCTGTAGATTCGCAGTACTAGAAAGGTTAAAAGCATTTTATCAGTAATTAAACCTCTTTTTCTTTCTAGGTCACGTAAACCTTATTTACACTTAAACATTTTACTATTTTAATACCACTCTATGTTCCTGACATAGAATTGAAAAAAGATTCCCAATCAGAGGAGGTGGGTGTGTATGGAAGGGAAAGCAAGCTATGGTCATTTTGCGAAATCATTAGGAAAAAGATGCTTTAACTGAAAAAAATTATACTGCCTCATTGGGAGTTCGATGAAAATATACAGGGTAGTTGAACGGATGCAAAGCATATGCAGCATGAAAGAAATGAACGAAAAAAGCAATTGTTATAAAATAAATACAATAAAAGATACATAAAAGATTTTAAGAAATTTAATACCAATTACGAAAAAAGCTAAATGGGGTAGTTAAATGACAAATAGGAAAGGTTTGCAAAATTGGGTAACGAAAATGAGAGAAAAATTCCAGACGAGGGGAATAAACAATTTTCATTAAAAATTCAGAAAATAAGAAAATTATTCCTTTACAAAAGAAGGAGTCTTGGATTATAAACTTTTGATGTAGGTAGCTATTAAACAGACGAAGGTGACTTTAATTTTCAAGCAACTTTTTCCTTCAAATTGGATAACAGATTTAAAATTTTGTCATTTTAGTATGAAATCCAGAATGCAAAGATGTCCATTCATGCAGCGTCACAGTCACACGGCAAACGTAAATGGTTATCCAAACACATTACGAAATGTTGCATTTTTTGACACAATGCGACTGCCATATAACATCTTAAGCTGTGTTTCTGATGTTTAGATTTTCCGCAAACGTTTTGAGGGTAAAAAATGAGTTATTAACCGATTTTTGGCTATGGCAATATAAACGAGGAAGCTGACTGTCGCACGAGAATGAAAACATTTCTCAAGTTTCCCCAGAACAATTCTGACTAACTAAGAGCATAAACTGTGAAAATTAAGAGAGAAGTTTTCAAGCCCACAAGGGTTGATCAAAAAGCGTTTGTATTGGTGCCCTATCTTTAAAGTTAAAACACGCAGAGTTAAGATGCTTAAGAAATATTGACTTTGAACTCTCTCACGCGTTCGCCAAATGTTACAAGGTAGTATCGAAAATGTATGTACTGTGCTGTTGTCGCATTTTTTATGGCAGAGAAAATTGAGCAGAAAATATGTAACCAAGTTTGCCAAAAACTTATCGATACTTGTGTGGAGACTTATACAAAGTTGGCGAAAGTTTATGAGGAAGATCGTATGAGACGCACAAGAGTTTATGAATTGTTCAAACGTATCCAACATGGCTGTGAAAATGACAAAAGCGATAACTTCCGAAACATCGACAAATATCAAAATAGCAATAATATAAACACAAATATCAAAACATACAAGACGTTCTTCCAGCTGTTCGTGAAAATCATCGAATCACTTTTTGCGTTTTATCTGAAGACTGCATTATTAGATATGTTTCAGTTCAGTCATTCCGACTGAAGATTTGGGTAAGAGGCGTGTGTTTGTCAAGTTTCTGCAGAAACTGCTCTTTGCAGACCGAAAGGAAGACCGGCTATCAACTGCGCTCGATCTCCTTGAATGTGCTGAAAATGAGGAAAACCTTTTGAAAATGGTTGCAGCAAGGGATGAATCATAAGTTTAATTAAATTCAAGGAGGTCGAGCATTCTGAATTAGAGCGCAGTTTCAACTCAATTTTATCTGCCAAAATAAATGTGACAGCAGCACAGTACACATATGTTTTCGAAGCTCTGCTATAAAGAAGTGCTGGTAACTATGACTTTGTAGCTTTTGGCGAATATGTAGGAAGGTTCAAGGTCAACATCTGCCTAGCGTCTTCACTCTGTATGGCTTAGTTTTGTGGGTACGGCAGCTGTCCCGATACTTTTTGATCACCCCTCGCACTTCATACTGTGTTTTTTTCATGACTTAACTATTTTCCATTACGTTGGTGTACATCAGTGGTTCCCAAACTATTTTGGTCGTGGAACCCCAAAATTTGTTGCCAATAATCGCGGAACCCTGAATATTTTTCAATTAACGACTTTTCAAAATTAATATCTGATATTAAATGAAACAAGTATTATTTTGGTATTTCAGATTTTATTGAATTAAGCAAAACTAAAAAAACAATTCATCATAGAAATAATTAATAAAAATACAAAACATAAACTAAAATAAATGGAAAATCGTTAATGTGAAGGATGCACCTGCTTCTTTGATTCCATGATTCTCTTAAAATTAGGCGTTAGGTTTGATAATTGAACTCGCATATCTGGTGCAGCATCAAGTTTGTTACGATATTTGGTTTTTGTCGCAGCATATTTTGAAAACCCAGCTTCACAGAAATAAGTGGTTGCAAACAGCAATAGAATTCGAATAGCCTGTTTTACTAAATTTTGATATTCATCGAATACATCTGACCAGAATATTGTTAATGAAACTGTTCTAAATTTGGCTTCTAATTGTGTATCCGAACTCAATTCAATCAAATTTCCATAATCCATGGAATGAAATCCTTTTGGTTTTTCTTTTATTTTAAAAGGATTTTGTACCCAGTAATTATCTTGATTCTCTAGGTTTGGAAGATAATCACTGAGTGATTGCTGTAAACTGGACAGATGTGTTTTTATACCATCACGGATTTCCATATCTAAATCCACTTCAGATTCTTCGAGAAAATCACTAAACGTCTGGAAACACTCGAAGTTATTTTGCTCCACAGCTGAAATCCAATATTGTATTTTCCTTGAAAAGGCAACCAATTTATCTTTTGCTTGAACATGTTGACTTGTTTTCCTTGCAAAGCTAAACATAATTCGTTCAATTTTACATATATATTAGCAAGGTATGCAAGTGTAGATAGCCAAGCCATATTATTTAATCTGTCTGATAATTCAAATTTATGACCAATAAAATAAGCCATCAGTTCCATTCGCAATTCAAATATTCGCACAAGCATTTTACCACGCGATACCCATCTAACTTCTGTATGAAGAAGTAAAGTGGTGTGAAGACTTCCCATATCTTCGCACATGGCTTTGAAAATACGTGATTGCAATGGTTTGATTTTGATAAAATTGATAATCTTCACTGCTTCGTCTAGAACAGATTTAAATGTCGCCGAAATCCTTTTTGTTACTAATGCATATCTGTGAAGAATGCAATGAGTAATGTTACAGTTTTTTGCAACATTTTTAATCCGTGCTACACCACTCACTTTTCCTGTCATTGCTTTTGCTCCATCGCTGCATACTTCAATATATTTTCCCCAATTAATTTCATGCGTTGTCATAAAATTATCAATACAGTTAAATATATTCTCCCCGTTGTGTTAATGTTCACATTTTCACATAAAAGCAAATCTTCTTCAATTTTTTTATTAAAATCATACCAAACGAAAAGAAGCAAAATTGCTAATCCAGCAACGTCTGTGGACTCATCTAGTTGTAATGCATAAGCGTTACACGCCTGCAACCGTGAAATAAGTTGTAATTCAATGTCATCGGCAATATCGTTAGTACGCTTTTTTACAGTATTGTTAGAAAGAGACACACTTTCAACTTGTTTGCTATAACTTTCGCCCAATACACACGAAACGATATCTTGGGGGTACCAGAATAGACCCCTTGAACACAAGGTTTAATAAGTGATTCACCAATAACATGTGCCTCGCCTGCTAGAACAATACGGTAAGATACTTTATACGACGCTTCCGTTATCTTTTGATTATCTGTTTTGAATTTTTTTTCCCATAAAACTCCGGCTTTTATTATGGCTTTCAAGTTTTCTTTTAAATAAAGAAATATCTTTGCCTTTATCTGTAGGGAGATTTTTCTCCAAATGCCTCAGTAGTTTTGTTGGTGCTAAGGAGCTGTTTGCCAATATTTTGTTGCAAAGCAAACAAACCGCATCTGGAGCCTCCTCGTTACCAGTACTAGTAAATCCAAGCGACAGATAACTAGTATCATATTTACGTCTTTTCGTTGATACCACTTGTCCAAAATTGGAAGATGGTAGAGTTGGAAGACGAGGCTGTAGCTGTACGGAACTGGAAGTTGATTGCATTGTGGGTTCCAGAATAGCCGTATCTTTAGATTCTGCGATTTCTGCATTACTACTAACAACGTCAGTTTTCTTTAACGACCCATTTTCTAACCAACGATCCATTATAAGGGCAATTTTTAAGTTTTAGATATTACGGTATTTGAATACACGATTTGAATTACAGTTACCGTTTATAATACAAGGGCACAATAGCATTGGCTCAAATGGATGATTAACCAACTTTGTTTACAAACAAACTAGCCCTTCTACTAGTCTTCCGGTGTATCCTTCCGCCCATGCCCATGTATTTTTACCGGAAATGGTGTGAAAAGGCTCCGTTTTTGTTTAGGGTTTTTCAATAATCCACAGTTTTTTATTTTTTTTATACATTACTTTTATTATTTTTTTCTTTTCCATTTAATCGTTGTCTTTTAAGAATATGCAATGCAGAAAAGTCAGTGATTATGATGAAAACAAATAAAAACGTGCTTTGTATGGATCAACTGGTGTTGTTGTTATAAGAAGCCAAGGGACATAGAGTCTATGTCCCTTGGCTAGACAATCGTCTAGCCATCTCGGATAGACAATCGCCAAAGCAGTATCCCGGAAAAGAAGTTTAGAATCTGCCACTATGGCCATCTATTGGTAGGATCGAAAGTTTGGTCTCGGTTAAACATCTATACACCGGTATACTGCACAAAGAAAAAATTACATAAATTTTGGGGGTCGATTGTAAACTTTCCGAGGAAAATGTGTGAATATATTAAACACCATTCTTATTTTTTTTAATCAAATAAAATTTGTCTCGCGGAACCCTTAAATTTTTTCGTGGAACCCACTTTGGGAACCACTGGTGTACATACTTATTAGCTAATTTATAAAAAGAAGAAAGTAATCTACGAGATTCAGTCAAAAAGTTAGCTGAACTACTCGAGAAAAAAAAAATGCATCCCTTATGAAGCCTGGACATATCATTTATTTATCGTTCTACAAAACAAATTACAAATTTTTAAAAGATGGCAAACTGTTATCGTAGAAAAATGGAAGTAGGCCACTGATAAAAGCTCATTCATTCTTTCCAGATTTTAAGCAAAGTTTGAGAAATAATAATAAAGCTCTCAAAACATTAAGTAAATTTCCAATGTATGAACTAGAATTATATTAAAAAATATTTTATAGAACAACAACAAAAAATAATTATTTCAAAGAGGATATTTATTTTTTGTTTACTTTTTTACGATATTGCACATATATATTATGCACAAATTTTATTCTTTATATTTACAAAACAAATGCATGAACTTATTAATAAATTTACATAAAAAATTAAAGGAAACAAAGTTGTAGAAAATGTATGCGAATTATTTACACAAATCTTTCCTTTCATCAGTATTAACAAAATTACAACTAAATGTTCGATTTCATCAGTATAAATGTCTCTTTATAACAGCATTAAGAAAATTGCAATTAAATGTCTGTTTTTATCAGTATTAAGAAAATTGCAATTAAATGTCTGTTTTTATCAGTATTAACAAACTGCAATTAAATGTCTGCTTTTATCAGTATTAACAAAATCGCAATTAAATGTTTCGCATTTTCCAAAATGATGCTGATGTCTTAATGATGTCAAACTCACCATTGACTCGCCAAAACATTGAAACCATTAAAATGGCCATCATCTTGAAATGAATAAAAATAAAAATTCTTACACGTGCGTCGTTTTTCATGACCTCAAAGAACCTTCATGGTAAATTCGAAGAAAATCGAACAACGTGTTTAGTCGTGACTGCGTACAAATTGTATTTAAAACTTTTAAAGAATTATCAAAATTCAAGAAAAAATTGCACGGAAATAAAATTGGTATCACAGGAAGCTATTTTTTTTAAATTCTAAAGTTGCAATAACTTTTGTGAAATAATATGTTCTGTAGTTGATGAAGATATCAATGAATTTTTATTTCTTTTTTATTACTTTAAACGCTTATTAAATAGGCACTCGCGAGAGTTAAACTATTTGAAATTCAAACATTTTTTTTTTATCCGGGATATATTTAATCACGATTTATTATTTTGGGAGGAAGTATGTAGAATTATGGATTATATTCTCCATGAAACACAGAGCTGAAATATCTAGACGCTTTAAGTTAACTTACAACATCTGTTGAAAATGATTCCATGTTAATGAGTGCTCGACTTTGTTTTGGAACAGTAATACTCCAACATCTCGAGTATGAGGCAGCGCGCTTTTCGTTTGTAATGGTTCCAGAAGTTCCAGTCAACCGAGTGCATCCTGAACTCGACGCAACATCTGAAAAAAGATCTCAATTAAAAACCTAATAACGCTTCATCTGAAAACCAATCTACAGACACAAAAGTGAAAAATTATAAATAATAATAAGTTAAGGAACTCCAAACTGCTGAATAGATTTTCTTCAAACGCTATAAAGGATGAGAAAGTGTCGTGACAATGATTGAATAATTATTTTCTTTTATTTTTTGAAAATTATGTTTCCTTATACATAGGATGTAAATAAACTGAGGTCCTAACTTTAAAGGTTGATAGAACTCGCCAAAACAATGAAACTGTATTAAGGCATTTCTACTAAGAAGGTTAAATCATCTGCAATTAAAAAAAAATAAAATAAAATACCAGTGGGCTACAGTAAATATAAAAATACTGTAGGTGACTGGCTGTAAACTTTTCTAAAGCATAATAAGTCTGCTTTTCTTCCACACCGCAGACGACAAGCCAGGTAGCACAACACGTTGCCCGATATTGTCCAATATTGTTCGATATTATATAATATGATATT
>BGPR01008161.1:37916-65708 GCA_013235015.1 Araneus ventricosus
TACAATATTATATAATATTATATGTTATTGTACAATATTATATGATACGATATTGTACAATATTATACAATATTGCGAATATTGTTCAATATTGTACAATATCTTTGTGCTACTTCGGTAGCATTACAATAGGAGCAACGTTTAACCCTCTTCACAAATTTTGCCAGTGTTTGCGACAGATTCAAATTCTAGTGTCAAGGTATCTACAACTTTAACGATACTGAGATGACAATGGTTCAGAAGCCAAGGAAGTCAATTTCCAGAAAAGGCACCAAACAGATTGGAGCCGTTACAACTGTCGAGAGTCAGTTTGGTAACCATGGCTCTTGCTGTTAAAGATAATGACAATTCAGTTCCTCCTTTTTTCGGTTTTCCTAAGAAAATGTTTACGGGTCTATTCTGGTACCCCCGGTTGGGTTGGGGCCGCTGAGTTCATAACCGCAACCCAACCCAACCGGGGATACCAGAATAGACCCCTAAATGTCACTGCCGTTCAAACGCGACTCAAGGAAGTTCAAGTTATCAAATAAATCTGAATAGATGACTTGGAAGGACTTTCAGAGCTTCATTAGATATCTTATAAAGCATACCAGAGTCACCGAAGAAAGAATATGTCCTCCTTTTTCTGAACAATCATTAGTCTAATCTCGGCTTAATAACATTGAACTTAAAGTTTGTTTCGTAAAAATACTTTCAATAGTTTCTTTTAGAAAATTAAAAAAAAAAAAATATTGTAACAACTATCCCCTGTCTCCACTAACACAAAATGAAGCACTGAATAAAAAAAAATGAAATATTGAAACATATTATTTGAAATAAAATTGTTTGAACTCCTTATTTTAATGTAAATTTGCACTTGAAGGCTGACATTTTTAAGTAAGTTTAATTTCAGTATACCATTTATATTAAAGAAAATAAAATTATCCCTTAAAGAGTAAAGGCCAGGATGATACTAAAACAACTCGTCTAGTTTGTCCATAGCATTTTAACTTTTTCCTTACGGCTGTTGTACCATAATTTTTTTTACCTTTGAATGCGGTACAACCGCTGTACCAAACACAAGTGATAACTTCAATCCCCGCATTCAACACAGTTCTTCTGGTTTAAGTCCCCGTAGCCTAAAGGTTAATGATCTTATCAACAGTGGCGTAGTGAGAGAAAGTGGCACGCGGGTCTTATGTGATCTTCTCACCCCCGTCATCATAGGTGATTCAGCTTGTGTGAACGGCGCTCCGAGCATGTTATTTTTTCGTCCCTCGTCGTATTTGATTTTATAAAGGGACACAAATGCAGTAACGTTTTGTCACTAAGACCAGTGGCGTAAAGAGAGTAAATGACCACCCGGAAAATATTACAATTTTTTTTATCACAGTTGTCATTAGCAGCTTTACAAATGTAAATGGCATCAGGGGTATGGTAATTTTTTTTGTTCCCTCATCATATGTTGCTTTAAAACGAGCATCAACTATATTTTGACTCCAATGCCCCTCTTTTTCATCCTGTCCTACGTAACTGCATATCAAGTTTTGGCAAAGAATCAATAATGAGCTATTCAAAAGTTGATATGAAAGTGTTTTCCTTTATTTGAAAGTGACCTATGGTGTGAGTGTTTTTATAACCGCTTATAGATAGTCACAAGGACTCTGGGTAGGGGGATGGGTATATAGTGTTATGGATGAGTGTTTAGAAAATCGATATCTTGTTTTATGTTTGATTACTTGTATCATGTGTTGGAAGTTGAAGCAGCACATTCCTCTGACTGTACCATGAGATTGCTGCTAACTTGGCAGATATATTTTGTGTTCTTTTGATTAGTGCGTTTGCAAACGTAACAAAATAAATGAAATGGTGCAAAAAGCAGATGTTGAATACATAATGCGTTGTGAAACAATACTGTTAAGTGTAAAGGCTGCAGTTATGAAGAAATAAAGAAATGTAGGTGGAAATTTACCCAAATCTTGCATTTGTAAATTTTTGAAGTGGTATGAAAAGATTTAATCACTACAGAAACAGTCTAGTAATGAGAGGAAAAACTGTACACTGTAAAAAAAATCCCGTAAAATTTACGGTTTTAAACTGGCAGCTGGGTTGGTTGTGCAAAACCGTAAAAGTTACGAAGTAAATCCGTAGGCACAACGGTTTTTTACCATACAAGAACAAGTTTTTCCCGTAAAAGTTACGAAGTAAATCCGTAGTCACAACGGTTTTTTACCGTATGAAATCAAGTTTCCTCCGTAAAAATTAAGTCATCGAAGTAAGTGACGTCATCGACTGAGTTGTTTTTCTCCCTCTGTTCGAGTTGAGTTGAAATGTGCTGATGTGTATTATCAATTATGAATATTAATTAATCAAGGCTTAATTGTTAATTTCAATTAGTTTAATTAATGTAATTTTTAATTGAACTTACTTGGACGATTTCGATGCAAGATGGTGACAAAACTTCTAACTCCTCTGAGCCGGGGATTGGAACCGCGTTCTTACAAATAAAAGGCAGTCGCTCTAACCACTAGACCACCGGAGACTTCATAAAATGAAGTAAAAATAATCTATTTGAGTTTTAAAGTCACTATAGCTCTAGTGGCGCCACCTAGTGGTGTAAAAATTAACTATTGTGAGAACACGCGTTTTAATGTTAGCTTTCATGAGTGACAACAGGTTACTGCAACATGTGTAAACAACAGCGGAGGTGGAACCCTATTAAAAACATGAAATGAATGCAATAAAATTACATTTAAGAAAAGGGAAAGTTATCGTGCGGAAAGCAATACCGTATGACGAAAAATAGAATTTGAACTAACGGTTTTAAACCGCTTATGGCTGGAGCGGAATACGGTGAAAAACCGTTTTGTTAACAAAACAGCTTTAAACCGTCAAATATACGGAAAAATTCCGGGGAAGAAAACGGATATTTTTTACAGTGTATAACATTTAGTGAGATAGAGATCATGTCTAATTGATTTAAAAATAATCTGGGAGTAATAGGGAAATCTGAGAGTTCAGAGTTGGACCAAGTCATTGACATTCATATTTGAGAAAACAGCTCTCAAAATTGTTCAGATGCATTTAGATAACACTAGACTTCCCACTGTTCTTAGGTGGATACAAATTGAACCATGGACTTGACTCATTATTATACAGAAAATATTACAACATTTTGCAGTGAAAAATGAGCAAAGCATGGACTCGGTTTGCTTTAATTCTGAACCCTTCATATATCAAATTCTAATCGAAAAATCGAGTTTATTGCTGAGAGCTTCATTTTACAAACCGCCGGGTTCATTGTAAAAACATTCGGCATCCATATATTCCTGAGATTTTTTATGTTTATTAACGTTACGTCATACACCTTTAGTCGAATATGAAAATTAATATTTGTTTACTAAAAGAAGCTGATTTCATCCAGGCTTATAAGCTTTATCTCATATCGACTTATCAATAAGTATGCATATAAAATCGATTATGCTTTCAGTATTGATTCCTTTCCTTAGAGAAACTTTAATTAACAATCAGTTATGAAAGTACCATTAAATAAGTATATCTTTACTCTCAATTATCGGTTTCCTTCTTAAGGTGAGTATTATATTTGTAGAGCTTTGTATTTGTACAAAATAACTAAGTAAATTATTTATGAATATGCCTAATTGCATGGACACATGTAAAATATATATAAATAACTTGCATAAAACCCTTCCATAGAAGAAGTAAAGGCCCTAAAAATATAATATTCTATTGTTAATGAAACTTTTAATATTCTTGAATTTCAACGATTCTTCGAATAATGTATGGATGTGAAGTAAATTTTTTGTACCCTTACCTATTTTTTTCTAAAAATAAATAAATAATTCATAATAATTCCACAAAGATTCGAGGATTTTATAACTGAGATGTACAAGGGTATTCAAATTTAAATAACCATATCCAAGCGCAGTATGTGTACCAGGATACAAATGGACACTTATTCAGAATAATTCAAATCCATGATTGAATTCACTTTCAATTTTTAACTCGAAGGAAGGAATAGTACACGACTTGAGCAAAATTAGTGCAAATTTTCATAACCAGCAAGTATAAATAAAATAAGAGTTCCCATCACAAACAATCAATTAATAGTTAAACTTACAAAATAAGCCCCGAAAAATTCTATAAACTAAACTCAAATATTTTAATTTAGGTTTCTCTTGATGTTCAAAAAATTCAAAGTTTCAATGAAACATCTATAAGAAAAAACAAAATATTTATGTTTACTTACACATTTTGCAGGCTAAAATTAGTAAAATGGAAATAGAATAGGTAGCCGGATTCATAATGTCAGCTCTTCTTCCCACGTCGAAAATCAAACTTGGTTTATTCTCACGTCTTGAAAGAAACTTAATAGAATACTTCGAAAAGAGTTCGTGACCTCAAGATACCAAATTGTTCTTAATATAAACATTTAGAAACAAATCGTCACCCTCCTGATAAATCTACAAAATGATCCCGATGTTTTTCTTTACTTGATTAAATTTCAAGTGATAACAACTGCGTTTCGTAATATGACTTTGAAACGTACTATTTAAGACTAATTGAATTAAAAACCGTTATTCGTGAATAGAGAATTAACTGCATAAATGAATCTGTTTATAATGTTGTTTTCAGAAGAGGAAGAGGAACCACTGAAAATCCATATACCATTTGTCCTCAGTAGAAATATATGTTTATAAAATGGAAGCACGGTAAACCTGGAGTTTAGGGTGCGAACTATTTTCTCGCCAATTTTTCTTTGGCACAATTTTATTGACCATCACCAAACACTGTTTAGGATGCGCAGTGAGTTTTTTATAGGCCTCCTGCGCATTCGATGCCTACGGCATCTCAAAACGAGAGATTGAGCACGCATTGCCTTTGGCATTTGCAAGTGTGCACTGGGCAAATTTTTTTAACTTAATAAAACATCGGCGGCTTCGCTTTAAGCAAAGCGGGTCCCTCGTAGCTTTGCTTTTTCACTGAGAAACGAAACGCACAGAGAAAGCACGAACACAGGAAAAACACGACGTCTGAAGACGATGAAAAGTAGCAAGGAAACCATTGTTTCCAGAAAAAAACAAACTTCGATATTTGGAAGCCATAATCAGAAATATAGAGAAAGAGAATCAGCAAAATAATTGAACGAAGATCGTCAGAAGAGAAGCGAACGGTTATTGAAAAAATCGTTTGGTAAATGATCAAGAATTCAGAACGAAGTATTATTCAAATTCGTACGCCGAGCCGACCAATCAAATCGGAGAGAGCAGACAGTGGACCAATGGATATGAGGCGAAATTAAGGGCATGCGCAGTAGACTGGTAAACATATCACTGTCGGCACATGCGCAAACGACGCCGAAAATATTTTCAACTCGCATCCCAAACAAAGGTTCTGGCACTTTTTCTCTTGGCGATGTGGTATCTTGGCCTATGAGCGACCAAGCGTAGACAAATAAATGAAATTATTAGGTTGACAAATTAATTTATTGAAAGCTATGATTTAAACAAAATTTAGTTGCATAAGAAATCTTGAATAATTAAATATATACAACGTAACAAAGTTTGTTCATTAGAGTTCAAAGTACAATTGATGTCAAAGTTCAATAACGTGTCAGAATTCAACAAGATAAGGAGTTCAAGAACATCGTATTCCGAACGGCTTCGTAAAGAGATGAATTTCAGGTCCAATAAAGGTTCAAGACAGACCTCTAAATTCTCCTATCAGGGTGATAGAATAAGCACGGGACTGCAAGGAGCGCCGAAAAGTTCCGAAATTCGACGAACCGAGATTTCGAAAGCAATTGCTGGTTCTCAGCGGACGTTGCCATAGTCGGAATCAATTCAGAACTTTTAATTAGAGCTGGTCACACAGCTCTTTTCTGCGCTGCCGAAGTCTGAAACATGTTCGAGACCCCCTAATCGGTTTTTGACACTGCTCTCCTCTTCTTTCAGTTCAACACCCCGTTTTGTTCCTACCTGAAGGGTTGGAGCTTCGCCTCCCTTTCTTTCCACTGGTCAACCGAACCTGCTATCCGGCCAACGACTAATCACCTATGTCCCCAATGGTCAATTTCGACCGTGGGATCCTTCCTGGATATTCTAACCACAAGAGCTATGCAGGTGTCTCATGAAAGTACACCGCTAATCTACTGATAGCCGGTCCGCATACACTGTTTGACAGTTATTTATCCTGTGCATTCTCAACGATCTCAGTTTTGCATGTGCTATTTTTGCTAATGTAATTTTAATGATCACTGTATGTGGCTGGCTTGCAGTTTGTGGTCTGAGTGAAAAGTGGTTGACTCTATTCTCGGGGGAAAATGTCCTCGTGGGAAAGGGGAAACATCACACCAACAAACAAATGGAGAGTTTAAAGGAAACGAAGTGAGTACGCACCCTAAACTCCAGGTTAACCGGAAGCACAATGCTTTTAGATTTGTAGTGAATACTCAGAGCTTCACAACACAGAGGCGGGGTATGGAGTGCTGTAACTTGATCCTTCGCTGCGCAGTGATACATATCCACAGCATTTTTATCAAATGAAATCCTTGCAGGTCCATGTAATCTTTCACTCTAGATAGTTCATTTTCCATAATTTTGGGTCCTTGATAAAAAAAAAATACACTATTTTAATACTTCCAGATCTTTATTATCAGTTAATCGATTAATTTCAATTAGTTTCTTATACAATACAGTCTACACCGCCTGGTACGGAATTTCAGAAAAAAATGACAACAAAATTCCTTAATATTTATGATAATCAATCGTAAATTAAAGAGCAAAGAGTAGAAAATAATAGAAATTAAGAAAGATTTTTAAAACATACTTTTATTAATAAATAAAAAAGTAGGATATTATTTTTTATTAAAAATCTGGAAGTGAAAACAAAAATGTAAAAGCGTGAGTTACTGAAAACAATGCGATAAGCATAAACGAATGAATTACTCCGTCCAGCTGAGGCATGCGGATAACCTGAATGACCCGGCCGCCGCGACAATTAATCGGGCACTGTGGCCCTAGCATAATAGAGCGAAGAGTGGATCATGGGACGACCCATCAGATAGGGGTACGACCCGTCATCGGCAGTAGTAATTCAACACTCACCGTTACTATATCCCACCGGGAAGCGAGACTCTGCTTACTTATATGGCAGGTTCTCATCCCCATATTTGAGGTGCCCCCTTAAGTGGAAATAAACAATTCGATAAAGAAATGTCGCAATAATGAATATCCTAAAGCATCCAGGAAAATATAAAATATATTTTCAATGCGATTAAAATTCCAAATTATTTAAAAAAATTTATATCCGCGCTTCATGCTGTTGTGTTTTTATGTTAATCCCAAAATTTACGAAAAAAAAATTATACTTTTCAAAATACTAATAAAAGCGGGCTTTCAAAAACTTTTTTTTAATTTTTGATGTAGACTTACGTCTCTCCATAATGGTCTAATGGTTTGTCGGGAAAGGAAAAAATTATGACGCTTTTCGCTCTAAAGTTAAACTCTTATAACTCCTCAACCAAATAACATAGGGAGTTAGTTTTAGTTTCATTTGACGGAGAAAGGTAGACATTGAACATTACAGAAAGAATTTTATAATTTGGAATTACGGTTTAGTCACAGTCGAATTGCAAAGTTGGTGAAAATCACGAAGAATTTTACATAGATAGAGTCACATAGTCACACTAGACTAATAATCACTATAGAGTCAATAGTTACATATAGCTACTTTAGTCACAGTTGAGTAAGGTAAGTAGGTCTACGCCCCTCAATCCCAGCGGCCTTTTCGTGGAGACAGCCTCCCGTCGATTTCTTATTTTAGAATTTGTGTTTAGTTTGCATAAATCTAAACTATCGAGCTGCAAATGCAATCAGCTTAAATTTTCTTACGGTTTCGTTTCAAGAGGCTATTTTTTTAAATGCATACACATTGAGTGATGGTAGAGGAAACTTCATCTTCGCTTTTTCAGCAGTTCCAACAATTCATGTCCATAAACATGTTCAGGTCTACAGTGATGGTTTTTCGCACAAGCGTTAGAGGCGCTTGCCTCGTATCTCGAGACCCTAGGGGAGGCCTCAAAATCTATATGACCTTTATTGTAGTCCTAAGCCGACGCCGAATTTACGACATTGGTTACAGGGGTCTGAAAACAATTATATTCAGTGTCAAAATCCGTCATTGCGTGTCTAAACAAGTTCAGACTGGCCATTCAAGAGATGCACAACTGATTTGCTGTCATTGGATCTGCCTCTTCTATAAAAAGAAAAAAAAATATTCACACTGTATTGAAAGGTTTTGTTTTCAGTTGTTTATAACTAACAGGAATACATGCAATTTATCTTGAATGCTATAATATCAGTATATATATTATATCATTTAATGCTGAATATGAATGTTTCAATTATGATAAAAGTAAAATCAACAGAGCATTCATGTGAATATCATACAGAACTTTAAAAAATTCATCTTAAAATGGATGATCTGTAAAAACACGCAAAGGTTCTAAAGGGAACATGAATGTAAAAAAAGAGTCAGGACAAAAACAATAGAATGACGTTTGAGCTACAAAAGCAAATTTAAGGAGAGGGAATTGCAATAACCATTTAACAGAGGGACCGACAATGACTATGTATACCAATGGCAAAGCGAGCAAATAGTGCATGCAATAAGCATTTTTAATGGTTAGGTTTGCGTTACATATATGACATAATAAAATGAGATATTGCTAAATCTTGCCGTTTTCACTATGCATAACAGTAAAAATATTATATTAAAATTTATATTTGATGCATCTTGAAATCCGTGCAGAATTTTGAGTAATGTATTTCAATGAATCTAATAAAAATTTTATGCAAAAATATTCAAATTTGGAAAAGTATTAGGAAATTTAAAAAGTTAGATTTAAAAAAATAATAAATCTCAAATAAAGAGGCAGATATTTTTTCAAAGTAATTTATTTGAATGTTCAGTCACAACACTATCAAATCTTTTTCAATAATAACTAAAATAATTTTAAAAAATGTTCAGAAGATACCTTCTCCCCTTATTGCAAATTCTGCCGAATGAAATAAAGGTAGTATTAAAAAATATAAGAAAGAATATTTTGAAAAGATGCATATCGAAAGAAGGTTAACAATGAACATAGTGTTAAGAAAATGCAAAGTTGTTTCACTGACCTGCTATTTTTGGCGATCATTTTGGCGGCTTGGAGGCCACTTTGGCGGGAAATATCAAGAACCATCTAAAGATTAATTTGTGATGTCACTTCCTGTTGGAAAAGGTATAAAAAACAACCTCTCAAACCAAGAGTGAGTCCGTTGGAGTTTGGTCAGCAGTGAAGCTGGTAAGCTGACACATTGAGGGCTATAGAAAGTGCTGTTACTGAGATTTATTGGTGATCTCTGATGTTATTTTATATACGTGCTGTTCAGTTTTGTTACCTGTGCTGCGTTAGTGTTTTGCTGAAATCTTCGTGAAATTTATTATACTGCTTGTACGTGCGTTGTTTTATTCACGTATACCCACCACATGAGTTTTTCGTAACATTGGTGTCAGAAGTGGGTCTTGAGTTTCCTGTGTATACGTTGTATCAGAACGATGCATGAAAAATTCTAGAAATGAAATGAGGAGATATGAAAGCAAGGCTTGGAAAAGAAAATTAAAGTTGGACAGGAAGAGATACGATCCGGACAAGAGAGAATGGACAAATGCAAGAAGAAATGAAGAAAGGACAAGAAGAACTAAAGGAAGGACAAGAAGAACTAAAGGAAGGACAAGAAGAATTGAAGAATCAAATACAAGGTGTGAAAGGAATGATTGAAGAAGTAAAAGACAAAATTCAGAGGAAGACCAAGGAAGTAGAGGGTAAAGTTCAAAAGAAGATCGAGGAAGTAGAAGAAAAAATTCAAGGGAAGATCGGCGACATTGAGAAGAGGCTCAGTGAATTTGAGAACATACCAATCAGTTTCTCGGCAAGTCCAGAACTCATGTATTCCAGACCAACAGTCATGCCCTTGACATTTGACGGACAAACATCATCGGCTGATTTCAAGACTTAATTTGATTTCGTGAGCTCTGCAAATTAATGGTTTGATTTTGTGAAAGCCAGTCAACCTGTAGTCTCTCTCCGAGGATCAGCGGCAGAGGTTCTCCAAGGAATACCAGCTGATAAGTTGATGAACCTAATGACAATCGAGAATGCTATGGAATCCAGATTTGAAGAAAGCCATCTTACCTAATTTTGCAGAACTGAACTGACGACAGATGACAGGAGAAAGCCTTCAAGTTTTGGGCGCCGATGTGGAGCGATTAATGAGTCTAGCCTACGCCGAGTGCCCTCTAGATGTTCGGAAATGCCTAACAGCCCAGTACTTCGTTCGCTATCAGAGACGATGACACGCAGCATTCAAAGAGGTTGATGTATGCAGAGGATTTTAAATCAGCTCTGGCATATAGCATGTATGCTATGGTGTGTTAACAGACCATAGTAAGGATAAAATTGCTTCTAAATTAACAGACATGGACTGGGATTATCCCCAGCTAAAAAAAATCTGCAGAAAATCTGAAGGTATTTGGAACATGTTTTCTTCAGATTTTCTGCAGAAACAAAATGCAGAATATCTGAAGAAAACTATGTTAAATAACTTCAGATTTTCTGCAGAAAAAAATATGTTCCAAATACCTGCAGATTTTTCCACAGTCAAGGTTTAATTATTAATTTAATTTATGAATAAACTTACTTGTACGATGTGACGAAACTTCAAGCTCTTGTCTGGATTCGAACCCGCGATTCTATAAGCAGGCGCGCTACAGGCAGGTGCCCTAACCACGAGGCCACGTCGGCATACACGAGGTGGGGATAAATTAATCTATTTAAGTTATAGCGTCACCATGACTCTCGTGGCGCCATCTAGTGGTGTAAAAATCAACCAAGGTCAGAATATTTGTTTCAAAAGTCGTAGAGATGTGTAACAGATGAGATTAGTAATATTTTTGTTCAATAATTTAGATTCTCAGTTTCAATAAATTCATTTTCACCTTCTATATTTCTGGGAAGCCTTCTCTCCATCCAAAGGGCGAAAGCTCCACTTTTCCTTTCTTTTTCGAGGAAAATAGCTAGTCAGAAAGACAGTTGGAAAACTAATTGGAAATTAATTCAATTATGGGTAAAAGTTTTTGGCGTTTAGATAGTGTGCTGGATGTATGGTTGCAATAAAATGATGATCTAAATTATATACATTTAATTTACATTATTTACACTACTTATTTACATGACGGAAGTTTATGCGAACAACATCGCATCGCGCGGATACAATCTGGAATAATAACAATGTTGCCAGATACAAAAGATGCATTTTACATTTCAATAATAAATGAGTGGCTTGACGCTAGCGCCGCCACAAGTTCAAAATGGTAAAACCTCAAATATTTATTTTAAAGATTAATTTAGAATTCATTTTTTCAGTGGCATATTTAAAAAATTTAGTCCTAAGACATTTTTCCATTGGGAAATTTTTTGAAACTCCTGTCTGCTGTAGAATTAAACAATAATGATAATTACATTCTAATTTTGTTTTATATCCATTGGAAAATAGAGCTGCAATATTAGAGAATATGGTGCAAAATATGTATTTATATAGAGAAATGCAGATATTATGAAAATGCAGTTAAATCTTCAAAAAATCAACGAATATTTGTCGAGTTTAATGATTTTGTTAAAATATGCTAAATAACTGCAAATTGAATTAAAGACAAAATGCAAAGTCTTACAAAATCTACAGGATATTTAAAGAAAAAAATATAAATAAATTTTTTGCAGATTTTATGCAGATTAAATTGAAGAAAAAATGCAGATTTTTTGTTGTCTTACAAAATCTGTAGAATATTTAGAGAAAAAAATAAAAAGAATTTTTTTGCAGATTTTATGCAGATTAAATTGAAGAAAAAATGCAGATTTTTTCTGTCTCCAAAAAATCTGCAGAATATTTAGAGAAAAATGAAATAAGAAAATTTTCTGCAGATTTTCTGCAAATTAATTTGAAGAAAAAATGCAGTGAAAAAAAATGAAGAAAAAAAAATTTTTTCTGTCTTCAAAAATCTGCAGAAATCTTTAAGAAATCTTCAAAAAAAGAAATTTTCTGCAGATTTTTTTAGCTGGGTCTAATAGGACTTCAGAACTGATAATTTGCACAATCTGATATCTGTAACCCGATAATGTCTTCTGATAGTTAAAAAAGGATTCTTTCAGCATTAATTTTGTGTTTCATGAAAAAAAAGACTTCATTTCCACTGCTCAATACAATCAGTTCACTATTTTTCGAATTATTAATTATTAGATTTTTTCTGATTTTTGTATCACTCGATAAGTATTATATAGTATAATAAGTATTTAGTATATATTAAACTAAAAAGAAACCAGGAGGATAACTTTCAAACCGACATGAATGTTGTGAAAGAAAAAGAGTAACGCCGCATCCAATACACGGAAAATACATACACTGGTGGACAAATGCTAAAGTCCATTTTTAAGATTTCGAAAAATTTGCACTTAATAGGAATATAATGGTTCTCAATCAGTTGTGGAGAATCGTGGGACATAAAATCGCAGGAACTCGCATTTTATAGTGAAGATTCGTTCACGAGGGCATTTAGGGGGTCGATCAGAAAGTGAGGCAGACGAAAAGGTATTTTTGCCCACCTCATTTCACAGAAAGCAGATGATGATTTAAAATTTTTATCAATGGTTTTGTTTGATAAACATAATATTTACATGCAGTTTCATAAAAATAGCAAGAATATTCGAGGAAATATAAAGGTTTCTTTAAAAAATCCTTAATTTTTCCGAATGTTTTTCTCTTATAACATGCAAAATTTTCAACCAAATTGTATAAAACTTGCATAATATTTGGCAATATGTAAAAGAAGAATTTTATCAAAATTTGAATTAAATAATTTGAATATTAGAGAAAATCTAAATACTTGTAGTAAATAATTTTTTACACCGTATGCGCGACATGTAGCATGATTTTTCTTTTATAACTTCAGAGCTACATATATATAGAAACTTATATACAAGTTCCAGTTGAATTCCGTTATTATTCAGAAAGATATCGGTATTGCAGCGATGTGAATTTCCGTACACTCTAAGAGAAGCTAAATGATAAGGGTCCATGCACAAACTAAAATTTATTAAATTTGAATCCTCGAATAGTTATCATCGAAATGAAATTTAAATTATGTATTTAATTTATTAGTATACATGTGTATGCAGGATATTGAACTTTCATAAAATTCAATACTACTGTTTGAAGATTCAAGTTTAATAAATTTCAGTTTGTGCATGCACCCTTATCATTTAGCTTGTTTTAGAGTGTATCGAAATTCACCTAGCCAATATGCCGATATCTTTCTGAATATTATTGGAATTGAACTGGAATTTTTATATTAGTTGTTCTATATATATGGCATTGAATTTATAAAAGAAAAAATACACTATATCTTTCGCGCATGCATAGTAACAAATTATTTACTATAAGTATTCATATTTTCTCTAACATTCAAATTATTTAATTCAAATTTTGAAACAATGCTTCTATTATATATTGTCAAATATTCTGTAAGTTTTGTACAATTTGGTTGAAAACTTTGCATGTTGAAAGCAAAAAACATTCTGAAAAAATTGGGAGTGTTTTAAGAAACCTTTATATCTCCTCGAATATTCTTGCTATTTTTACGAAAATGCTTGTAAATATTATGTGCTTCAAACAAAACCATTGGTGAAAGTTTCAATTCATTATCAGTTTTCTGTGAAACGGTGTGCGCCAAAATACCTTTTCGTCTTCCTCACTTTCTGGTCGACCCCCTAAATGCCCTCGTGACTCAATCTTTACTGCAAAATGTGTATATCTCACGATTCTCCGCAACTGATTTCAAACCATTGTATCCATATTAAGACCTAAACATTCGCATCTTAAAAATGGTCCTTAGCAGTTGTCCACCAGTGTAAGTTTAGTTGGAAATATGAATAACAGCATTTGTATATACCATCATAACTGCATATAACTGTTATTCCATCTTTAAACTTAGAGCACAAACTCGATGTTAGTTAATAGGTGAGTAGGCTACCAAATTATTTCTTTATCAATGAGAGACTTGAATCTTAAAGAGTATCAGAGACCTGTTAGAAGAACTTCGAAATGATAATTAGTTACAGTTTAAGAATTACTGAAGAGGATTATCTCATTTAACAAAATGTCAAAACAAAATAAGAAAAGAATTATAATGCACGAATGCTCTTTTTCATGTATTTTAGTTCAGAAATTCAGCAAATACGTTTATGCGAACTCTGTTCTCCTAATATACACTGCTGGACAATTGCTAAGGACGGGTCACAAGTTACAATGTAGCATGACATTAAGCAGGGTGTAGGCAGTGGCGGCTCGTCAGCTCAGAAACAAGCAGAGCTGCGAAAGGTTTATAGACCTAAGTTGTAGTTCATTTTGTGCTGATTATTTTTATATATGATCATGTTATGCTAAAAATTCATAGTTTTTGAGTTATAAGCAAAAAAAAATGGAGGAAATTTATTTTTCATGCTTTTTGGCTATAACTAAAATTCCAACAAAAATTATTTGTGGCAAACCTTAGATTCGTAATCAGCACCCCGAAAAACATAAGGAAGCAAAGAGTTACAACTCCTCCAGAATTGGATTTAAAAAAACTACTTAATGACTAAAGTACTGAGAAAAAGCGAAAAAAAGCCAAACGAGGAAATCGCGCCAAACGAGAGATGGGAAAAATGCTGCTCAAATGAATGCAATTTCAAGCGGAGAAAGAGTTGCTTTTCTCCCGCTTCACTTTGCTTATAGCATTAATCTCGGATCCTCAGGAGGTGCAAAACTTGCTGCAGCTCTTTTCTGTTTCTCTTTCAATTCTTGATTGATTTTCCGTCACCCTTTTACGGTTTTTTTTCTTCTTTTTTGCCATTGTCGTTGATCACGGAAAAAATGGAAAAGTAAGCCAATTAGAATAAAAATGAAATTACAATCTTTTAAAATAATTTCAGCGGCTCTGCAGCCCTTATGGACCAGCCGTCACTGGGTGTAGGCCCAGTAAAATAAAATATTGTTGCCATACTCTTCGAACATTAGAATAAAGGTAATTTATTTTTCTAGAAGCCACAGAAGTTTTTGAAACATCTGAAAGGAAAGAAGTGTCCATTTGATGCTGTGTGCGGATAAATGGAAAAATGCACATGAATGAGAGCAGGTACCTTTGAGAAAGGTGTCAGTACGGGGTATGCCCACCGTGGCGCGCAATGCAACATTCCGCACGCCGTGTCATGCATTGCAAAACATTATCCACCAGCTGTTACACCTTCAGCATACGCCCCCAATTTTTGGAACATTAGCACACGCGCGGGATCATTTTGACCCAAAATTGTTGGACACTTACTCCTTATTTTATTGGCTATTTGCAGAAAAATACAATATGGTCAGAGTATAAGAATATTGTTTCGTACAAATGGCTTATATTTAAGACATAAATGCGGTTTATTTTTATTAAGAAAAGGGAAAATTGAATTTGACTCCTTTTCCTATACCTTTTCTGTATTCTTTCCTTCTCTGCTGTCCACTTTCATACGCTGTCATAGTCCTAACGTTAAATGAATTTGAAACGTTAGTAAACGCACGGGTCAATTTGACCCCATCTCCTCCAGTAAAAAGTGAGATACCTCGTTTCACCGGTTTCTGCTGCTCTCATCTTCTTCTACTTCTTCTAGCTTCCCAATAAAGGCACGGGAAGTAACAGATACAAGTTTTTAGAAATTCCTAGAATTTCTTAGCAAAAGAGAAAAGGTGGGTCAAAAAGACCCAGTGCGTGTGCTGACGGGTTAAGCCAATTTATCCCACTCCTCTGTCAGTGCACGGATGAGGGTGCTCTTGTTTGTTAGAAGATATTCCCGTAAAACTTTCACTTGGAACAGCAACTCTCGATATGCGTCAAATCTTTTAAATCTCTTATCAGCGCTACCACGTGACGAACAGGAGTGGAAAAGGAAATTTTCTACGCACACGTCTTCTTACTGAATCCCGCACTGATTCTAATTTTTCACATTTTGCTTCCTTTCATTTTGTGGTTGCTATGGGTGATAGAGTCATCCGTCCCTAGCAGTTGTCCAGCAGGGTATAAAAGAAATTCATTGCAAGTCCTGAAAACCGATGATTTTAAAACACGTTTCCAAGTCTGGAAAAAAATGTTGGCTGATGTTCATTATAGTCAGAGAGGACTATTTTTAGAAAAGTGTAATAAGTATTGCCCAATTAATTGAAATTTCTTTTCGTGAAATCATTCCAAGTTTTTTTTTATGACAGCAGCGATTACAAAATTTGAGTAACACTTATCTCCCCACTTTCTGTTTGATGAAAGACTGCTATAAAGGAAAGCCACTGTTAAAAGCCTTTGATTAGTATAATTAGAATATACACGTATGTAACTTTATTGTATACTACAATAAGTCAACAAAAAGTAGGTTTTTTGAAAGCATTCTTTATGATAGAGTATCATTACGTTATTTTTTATATTTAATTAACCAATTAATTATAATAACTTATAATAATATTAATAATTCTGTTGACCATAGACCTCGCGTTCCGAAAACAAAGTCTAAGATCTTTACTTTATCGCAGTCTTTAAAGGTTAAGCCATTCTTTTAGAATGCGAATCATTTAGACAAGTCTCTGCTTTTATCAGTATTCCCAAACTAACAATTATATGTCTGTTTCTATCAGTATTAAAAAATTACAGTTAAACGTCTCGCCACTACCAAAATGACTCATATATTTTAATGATGTCAAACTCGCCATTAACTTGCGAAACACTGAAATCATTAAATTAACCCCCATCTTAAAATACTGTGGCAGTGCGTGCTTTTGAACCTGGGACCTTTGGGTTCCGAGTCGAGAATCTTAACCACTAGACAAAAGGATTTCCCGCTGTCCGGAGGTGGATACTGACTTATATACATCAGAATAGGGTGGCGCAGAATGGTGCACTATAGGAGCAACCCTCAGCTTCTTTGCTATTATCTGAATATTAAAGAAGCGATAACTGCACTTCCGTGTGCTGCGTGCATATGCGCAGATTTCTACCCCAACTGTTTGTGCGAAGGCACCTGCAGACTTTGTGCTAGGAAATACATCATAGTCTTTGTGCTGTGAAATGTGTCACAGACTTTGAATTTGGAGAGTTGCGTTGCCGTTCGGAGATATAGTGCTGCCATCTGGTGAATGTAGCAGAAGATGGAATTGATGCAATTTTTGGTACTGCCATCTAGTAGTGGGACTGAAAGCAGGTGCTGCGTGTATCACGTTAGGGTCACCACTGTAGCAGTGCGTGTTTTTCAACCTGGGATTTTTGTGTACCGAATCGAGCATCTTAACCGATAGACAAAAGGAATTCTCTTTGTCCGGAGGTGAATACTGGCATGTATACAACAGAATAGGATGTCTCAGCACGGTGCACTACAATATAATCAAAAAATAGAAATCGCATATTCCAAGAATGCGGGAGAGCGTGATGTTTGAGGAACAATGCTCCTTTATTATTATTATTTTGAATGAGGAATGTAATTTACATAGGAGCTTTGGTGCACTTTGCCATATTCCTGCTGGTATTTAATATCTGTTGTGTGTCTGTGGAAGCTGATGGACGAAATAAAATTTAATTTACTGCAAACTTGTTATCTTCAAACATACTCATATGTTTATCATATTCTAAGAAAGTAATTGGCTTAAATTTTTGCGAAAATCGAACCGAATGTCATTGATCTTTGATAAGATAAAAATGCCATCTTACGTTGGGAATAATAAGCTTTTTTCATAAAACTTTTGAAGGAAAACGAAGAAAATTGTTTATGTCACGTAAAATAAGTGAATATAGCTTTCTCATTTTTTGAGATAATAAGAATTCATTGCTATTGCACCATAAGTATTTTAGACGGATTGGATTTCACTCCGCCGTTGAAATGTCTTGGTTACTGCAAAACTCGATAGGGAAATTTAAAACGAGAAGTTCAAATTTAGTTCAGGAAATTTGGTATAAATAGTGAAATAGAAATAGACTTTGAAAACATAGTTTTATTAGCGTCCTAAAAGAATAATTTTTATATTAATTATTTTCTCTTTTTTCAATATTTAATTTCTAATTGATTATTATAAACATTATGGGATTAGTAGTTAGATATTGGGCGTTCTGGAGCTTCGGGGGCAGGGAGCACCACTCCCTTCCCCCTCCCGACTTCCCCCCACCCGACTTCCAGCCAGGTTGAGATAAGGAATTTTCTTGAACTTTAACTCCTTCTTAGATTAGATAAGAATTATGATAAGGAATTTATTTTTATTTTCGGACTTTGAAAATTTTTGAGGGACTTTGTATTTTCTCGGCTTATTTCTTTTACAAAAGTTTGATTTTTCACAGATTTGCATTAAACACTGCTCAGTTAAAAGGATTATAATCTTATAAAAGAGCTTAGGTTTATTGACATCTGTTGAGAAGATTAATAACTAAAGTTTTATTTAGCAGGGATTCGAACCCTTAACATAAACATTTCTTCAGCATAGTAGTCTAAGCTTTTGACCACTATGCTCAAGAAATACAACAATGTGAGTTAAACTTTCAATCTTCTTCTATTTTTTCGACATGCTCATTTTTCATTTGTTTTCAGGAAAATTTCAAAACTTGCGCATTTTCTGTTCTTAAATAACACAAAGTTTACTTCGTCGCTAATTCTCATAAAATCTTTTGAGTTAAATCAATTTTATAAGAATAATTCTTCTAATGAACCAGCTTCGATTTATTATTTTTCTTTCATAATTCAAATTTCCTCTTTGCATCAACCCTATTTTTCCACTAACAAACACAATTTTAGAATATTCTAACAATAACATGCAAGAGCATTAAAAATCACATAGTTTGAATAAGTTAACATAAAATTCCGTTTTCAACTGTTTCAGGAATATCAAAACGTTAAAATCTCTTAAAGTTAAATGGAAAATTTGAATCTTGAACGAGAAAGTGTTCGCATTATTTTTTTTTCTTTCCGAATTCACTTCAACATCGACGAAATAGCTTCATTAATATTAACCATTAAAGATCACTTTTTTTTTTCTGCTGAACATATAACTTATCTATAAAGACATTGCAATTTACTTCGAATGACGCTAAAAAGGTTACATTAAACGTCACAAATGCATTGATTCATCACAAATAATTTTATCTTAAAAATTTAAGGATCCTTCATCATACTTAACTCTAAAACTATGTAAAACATTCCACTAATCTAAAATTTTCGCCTATTAACTGATTAAACATATCTTTCTTTCGATACTTAAAAAATTTTCGAGTGATTTCTACTTTTACGAACTTATTTTGGTTTTCTTCTTAATTCCTTATTTCTTTTAATCTTATATTATTTCACAAACTATTTATTCTACTTAATTAATTATATGTATTTTCTCTAACTAATTTTTTTTACGCGACTGAAATTCATTTTCGATTTTTTAAAACACATTTCTTCGAATGATGAAAACGATCATAGAATATTCTATCAATAACACAGAAGAAAAATAAAAATCTCTTTAGTTTGAATAAATTAATGAAACTCATGTTTTACTTTCTAATTCCTTTTTACATTGATCAAATAAATAAATTTAATCTCAATAATTTTAAACACCAAAGAAGTTTTTTCTGCATGCGTGTTTAATTCATGAAGACTGTGTGTGTGTGATTTACTTCGAATAACGATGAAATAGTTGCCACGTTTGTGTGTGTGTTTGATTCTCTTTGCAACAGATTATCTTTTGAGAATATTCCACATAGATAATTCTAATCATTACTTACTCTGTGTCAATCCTACATGAATCTTATAGCTTCAAATTCACTCTACTTTTGAAAATATATTTCTTCCAATGATGAAAACGATCAAAGAATATTCTATCAATGACATAGAAAAATAAAAATCTCTTAGGTTTGAATAAATTAATGAAATGAAACTCATGTTTTACATTCTAATTCCTTTTTTACATAGATCAAATAAATTTAGTCTCGACAATTTTAACCACCATCAAAGAAGGGAGTGGTGCCCCTGGCCCCCGAAGCTCCAGAACACCCAATATCTAACTACTGGGATTTTTAGATCAATTTTTTCCGGAATTCACTTCCAGGTGTTACTCGTATGAAATCAAAATTTAATTAAATGAATCAATTAACTGATAATTAATTTCTAAAAATAATAAAATTAATGCTTTGTCATTGAGAAAACAGAATATTTTATTATCATTGAGAAAACAGAATATTAAAGTCTATTGTATTGTCATTGAGAAAACAGAATATTGTATTGTCATTGAGAGAAAAGAATATAAAATAGTCAGAATTTTAAAGTCTAGCACATACAGAAAGGAGTGAAAAATTGATTAAATATTTCATCTTCACAAATATGGAAAGGAAAAGGAAAAGGCTATTAATTTTTTTGCTTTTTATTTGTTACTAGAATAGGTAGTTACAAATTTGCAGACATACTTCAAGGTGGGAAAATGCTAGACTTTTAATTAAGTATGCACTATTACGAATAAGTGCATAACCCTAAGAAATATCTAAATATTCTTTCACAATTTAAATATTTTTGCAGTATTTTCTTCAAATTATTACACTGGGGAGCCGTTTTTCATTTTTTTGCATAAAATTTTTCAATTAATTTAAGATATTTTGTTATCAATGATTTCAAATCTGATAACATTTCTTTCTACAAGTTCTAGCTTTCATGAAATTTGATATTATATAGGGAGTTCCCAAAAAAGTAGAGCAAGCATTTATTTCTTTAAATATTGAACTTAGACATATATTTCCAATTACAAAGTTTCATCAAATAAGGTAGGAATTTTTGTAAAACCACTTTGGCTTCTCTGGAAGCTGAAAATAAAAAGTTTAGAAAATTAACTTTTTATACGTTCCCCATAGAACAAAAGTGTTAAGAGTAAAATGTTCCTCTTACAATCATCTATGTATAAATTAAGTTTCACGATTGTATCTACGGCGGAATGTGGAGATATTTATTGCACAAATGCAGATTTATTCAACATAGAAAAAACAGTGAAATACAAATATTTGCTTAGTAGTACATCATCCAATCATCATGGATTGAAAGAAAATTTGCCAATGAAGCATACTGTTACTCAGTTTCATTGGCAGATAATTGCAACTATCGACTTGATAAAGAATGGAAGGACAACTTTAGACAATTAAATTTAACATGAAACAGGAAAATAGCCTAATATTGGACAAGAATATTAAATTATTTGCTCTCAGCGTTGTGCGTATTATTAAGTTTTATCTCTCCCAAGTCCTATTATGCTGCCACATTGTGGCGGGGGTGGTGACCCTGGTTGGAATGAGCGATGTACGTCTGGAGTTTTATCTCCTGGCAGGGTCAACCAAGGTGTGAAGGCCATTCCAGTATACCCAGCTTAAGCATAAAAAGCAATGGACAAAGTCAGACTTCTTCCCTCGGGCGTCCAAGGTCTAGTGCCAATAGAAGCTGCACTCTCCTCCTTTACTATGAACCGTTCGCCTATCGTATTGGATTACCTATAGGCGAGCGGACTCTTGGAATTGGTCTAGCTGAAGACTGGATCAAGTGGAATAAGAAACAACAACTACAACGAGTTTTATCTAAAGACAGTGGCGACTCGTCCTTTAGAATTTCAGAACGCATTAAAATTATACTCATGTCCATAAATTAAGGATAATGAAGTTCAGGCAAAGAAAGAGACAGAAGCAAAACAAATTTGACTTATTTGTAAAGTCTATTTATTAAACAAAAGGTAAAGAGCAAAACAGATGCTATATGTTTGACATAATTAATAAAAATTGCGATTTTTACTCCCTGGAGCAAATTTCAAAAAAGAACCTATTTACAAAAAACAGTATAACATGGTTAGTATGATGGTTAATACGGAGTATGTCTCCCGGACGATGCAATACAGGCCTTACAACGCCTAGGCATGCTGAGTATCAAATTATCAATCTGATCTTGGGGAATTTTACACCACTCATCAAGCAATGCCCTCCGAAGTTCCGGTAGACTGGTGGGAGGGGGTTGACGGGCTGCAATTCGTCGGCCAAGCATATCCCACACATGCTCTATTAGATTCAAGTCCGGTGAGTATGCTGGCCAATCCATACGGGTGATATCCTCCGATTGAAGGCATTTGTTTACAATGTTTGCACGGTGAGGACGGGCGTTGTCATCCATAAACAGAAATTCAGCACCCATGGCGCCCCGAAACAAACGTACATGTTGTTCCAGAATGACATCCCGATAGATGTGGCCTGTCATCGTTACACTCTGAACATGCAGGTCAGTTCTGGAACCAAGAATAATTCCTCCCCAAACGAGCCATCCTGCACCACCGTAACGGTGTCGTTCAATGGTGTTCTCTTGGTGGTAACGGGTACCTGGCGCTCTCCATATGAAAGTCCGGCGAGAATCAGACTGCAAACTAAACCTGGACTCGTCGGAAAACATCACACAAGACCACTGTTGCGGTGTCCACAATGCATGCTCTCTACTCCAGGCTAATCGCAGGCGACAGTGAGTTGCGGTAACTGGAACACATCTGACAGGCCTACGAGCATATAGACCAATGTGCCCTAAGCGTCTGTACACGGTCTGCCTTGAAACTGTCGTACCGGTAGCTGAAGAGAGCTGACGAGACAGGTCTGATGCTGTGCTCCGTCTGTTTCTTTTGGCAGTAACTGCCAAATACCGGTCCTCATTCGGCGTTGTAACTCGGGGGCGACCTGTGCTGTAACATCTACTCACATTACCATCATCTTGGAATCGTTGCCAAAGCCTGGAGATGACACTCTGGGTGATTCCAAGTTCCTCGGATACTTCCAGCTGGGTACGTCCACATTCCAGTCGTCCGATAATTCTACACGTAAAAAATCATCCAAATGCTTCCTTTGTGCTATAACTATGCGGTTATTGCACTGAAAGGCTTTTAAAGCGCTTGTGAACAATTTTACTTCTTTGCCACCATTCCTTATATACCCCTCTCTTACACTCTCGTCATTGTGACGTACTATCCGCGCCATCTGGTGGTTTCCTGTAATTTGCATATTCTTCTTCAAGATGTGTGTGATAATTCTACAGGTGAAATTTTTATTTTAGAGTTCAATTTCTGTGTGATTCTGAATTATCCTTAATTTATGGGCATGAGTGTATTTTAAAAATTCATATTTTCGTTTTTATTCTTATTTGCTTATTTCTCCATTATGAAAGCACAATTATCAACGAGAAAAGAAGACACAAAATGAATGAAAAAGTAAGACAGACACAGCATGGGGCTACACACCAAATACTTTGGAAGGCCCCAAAATTCGCTCATTACGTACAACTAAGTGACATAATGGGACAAGGCGAATAGTTATCCTTTCCGTCTTTGAACTTAGCCAGAACTGGATTTTCGGATGCCTTTTTTTGCGCTAGGGAAACCGGAAATCTTCGGGGCCGGAGATTTCCGGATTCGAAACCCGATTCCTCTGAAGATCCGCCGTATCCGCAGACCTGTGGCCGGTTAAATCATACGTAATGGGTCGAACGTCCTCCTGCTGGTGTGGTGCGGAAGTTAGGAGAGGTGGTGCCATTGCAGGTGTCGTCCTCATCATCTGAACTCAGTTCAAAATGACGAGATCCATCCCAACATTGCCCTCGTGTTGCTTCTAAATGGGACATTAATATAGCTAAATTAAACTGAACTCCGTAATTAATGCAGACATATGCAAATACTATCTACCACTGATCAGTAATTGAAGCAATTTTATGAAAAGGCATTTATTATTTCTTATAAAATTTCAAAAGTGTAATTAAGTAGCGCAGAAATGCAGTAATAGGCACATGATTTCTACAGCTGATTAGTAATTAACTCAATCTTACGGAAAAGAATTTGTTATTTCTGATAAGATTTTAAGAGTGCAATTAAGTAGCATGGAAATGAAGTCATAGACACATTATATCTACAGGTGATAAGTAATTAACTTAATCTCATGGAAAATAATTTGTCATTCCTGATAAGATTTTGAGAGCGCAGTTAAGCAGCATAGAAACGCAGTCATATGCAAATATCTTCTACTGAACTCTATGTAACTCAATCTTATCAAAAAGCATTTATCATTTCTTAAACATTTTTAAGACGGTAGTTAGCCTATCAATGCAATCGTGGTGGAACTGGCTCGGCACATCACTATGCCACTGATTGTGTGCCCTCACAGTGTCTTGGCATATGAGGAAGCCAGCGCTAGACTTCGAACAAGAATGGCTGAAAAGAGTCGCCAATAACCTCGTCTCCAGGCATAAAATTCGTAGGATAGTGAAATTCATCAGTGAAAACAGAGATCTCTTCCGACCTTCCTAGCTTTCAACTTTCGAGAGAGCTCATCCAACAAACTTCAAATGACCAGACTCCCTCCTCCAAAAGAAGATAAAAGAAAATCAACATCTAAAGAAAAGAACAATAATACGAAATAATATTGTAAAAGTATAAATGCTGTGTGTGGTGTAAATACAGTAGAATCCCGCTAACCAGTGCTTGTTCGGATTACAAAAAAATTTGGATTACCCGGAATTCCGATAAAAATAAAAATAGAAAAGAATTACAGCCTATGGACCAAGGGGTGTTACAAAATGTAAAATACAGCTAAAGGAAATGCTTCTTCGAAAACTGATTGAAAGCGATGGTAGTTCTGACTCTGTGCTGTAACTTATAAAGAATGTCGCAATAAAAGATGTAATTTACTGGGTATTGGAGTCATGGGACAATGTTAAACAAAATAGTTTAGTAAAATCGTTGAAAAAGTTATGGCCGGGTTTAGCTGATTCTAGCAAAGTTGAATAGAAAGCAGCAAATAAAAGAGAAATTCTTCCGCTTATTAAATGTATTCCAGGCTGCGAAGACGCAACTGAACACACTGTAACTGAGTGGTTGTCTCGTGATACTGAAGCCAATCAGTTATATACAGATGAAGTAATCATCTCTTTATTTCAGAATGAGCCACAAGATGACTCTGATCTAGGAGAAACTGATGAGCCAGAGAATGTTCTCGTTTCCCATTCTGAAGCTGCAAATGCGCTAGAAATAGCACTGCGATATATAGAGCAGAGTGAAAATGCGACATCAACAGACATTATTTTTTGAGATAATTTTGTTTCCACGTCGAGAATAGCATCACGTCGTCAGACAAATCTGGCAAATTTCTTCAGCTCAGAAGATCGTTAAAGTAAATGTATATGTGTTGTGTTAATACAATGGGTTTTTATTAAATATAAATGTGATCCTCGAATTATTGCATTAGTTTCTTCAATATGTACAAAATTATGCATGCTGAAAAAGTACTTTTTTGTTTTTAGTATGTAGGGTAGACCGGGGCTAGTTGGGGCGATTTTTCTTCCAAGAATTTAAAAAAAATTAGAATTCAACATTTTAAATATTTTATAATGCAAACACTATCAGTGTACCTTCAGGAAGAATTCACCATAATAACATTTGAAAATATTAACTATATATATATATAAAAGAGGCAAAACATAATAGAAAAACAATAAAATAAATAACAAATATTCATATCAAATTCGAAAGGATATGTAAAAAACGAATTGAAAATAAATCCGAGTAAAGACAAAAATGCGAATAGTAACAGATGGAAAAATATATAAATATATCACATACACAATGAATGCGCTAAAAGCTGCAAGTTCAAAAGCGCTGTGGTAGATAGAGTATAAATCGAAAAATGAAAGAGTATAAAATGTGAAATGAAAAAAACGCAATAAAAGCACAATAACGTTTCTTCAGGGGATGAAATTATTGTGAATTGCTAAATATAAAAGTTTGACATTTTCTTGCAATCAGTTATGCCGCAAGGCCTAAAAACACTGATTTTCATCCCTAATGCCAAACCAACCAGAAAAAAAACAGAGAGAGGAGTTTTGAATAATTAAAACAGAATTACGATGTGATAACATTAGAGAAAAGTAAGAAAAAATATTTTACGTACCAGAAGGACGGGTGTTGACGTGGCAGTGTAAGCGGAGGGTCACGCTACAGACTGGCGTTGAAGGGGTGTGAACAGAGTGTCAAGTGTCAGTTTTCGCGCTTAACTTTGGCTGTTGCCAGGGGAGTGTAGTATGTTGTGAACGATGAAGATTAAATGGAAGAGCGAAAACGATAGATAGATAGCGTAGAGAAATAGTGGAAGAAATCAGTAAAAAATGAGAGACCAGTGAAAAATGTTTAAAAGATGCGTTTTCGAGGTAAAATATCAGACATTACCGACTTGAGTGACCCTACCACGAAGATTAAACTTCGCGTCGGCATCTCTCTGATAAGCAATCCTTTACTTACATCTTAAATCCATTAATCAGAGGTTCGTAAAGTGAGGGGGGAATTTTATTAATGTTGAGGCTATTTCTTAAGTGTATGATTTGCTTTTTGGCAGAATTAATGTTATTGCAAATTTTGTTGATTCTTATAAGTTGATTGATAATTGTGTTTTTGTAGATTTTATATGAGATATTAGAGTTCCAAAAAATAAATTTATTGACGTTAAATTTGAATTCGTTTCTTTTGTCGTGAATGTCAATTTTTAAGTCGTTTTTGTGCTCTAAACATAAATCAAGAAAAATTGCTGGGGACTGATTGTTGCTGGTTTTAATTAGTTTGAGTTCTTCTGGGTAGATGGTATTGCAAATAGAGCTGAAGTCTTGAAAATTAAAAATTATAATATCGTCAATAAATCGGAAGGCAGAGTGGAGGTTTAAGATGAAATTTCTTTCGAAGAAATGAAGAAAGAGGTTGGCTAGTAAAGATGAGAAGTTTGTTCCTTGTGGGATGCCTTTTATTTGTTGGAAAATATTTTCTCCGTTAAAGATAAAGTTATTGAATATGCAGTAGTTTATGAGGTCTTCCCAGAAAGTTACTGGAATTTTAAGGAGATTTTTAAGATCATAGAAGTAGTTCATTAGTACATCTTGTAATTTATTTATTGGAATACTTGTGAAAAGATCTTGAAAGTCGTAGGTTTCTATTGTATCAATTTTGTTATTATTAAGGAATTCAATTACTTTGTTATTGTTTTTTATAATCCATGTGAAATTTTCTTGTTCAATATGATTTAGCATGGTATTAAGATGTTTTGAAAAAATGGTTCCAGGTTTGTTCATGCAGGTGATATATCTGAATTTAATTGGCTGTTTATGAAATTTTGGATATATAACAATATATGGTAGATTATTATTTGCATTATGGCATTTAATCTTTTTGTTAAGGGCTGAAATTTTTTTCTTAATGGTGATAATATTTGATTTATTGAGTTTGAAAGTTTCTGATGATTTTAATTCCTTATCTAAAATTTCGAGATAAAATGTTTTGCAGAAAATTGCAAAGTTGCCGGCCGCTTTATCAATAGGGGTTATGATGAAATGTTCTTGCAGAGCTTTGATACTATCCTTGATATTTCGATAGTCATATTTTTCGTAATTAGGATTGTCTTTTTTGTAATTGTTTTTTATGAACTGTTTAAATTTGAAGTATATTGACCATTTCCATTCGGTGAAGAATTGCACTGGTATATTGAATTTGGAGGCAAGTTTTAGGCAAAAGTTATCCAAATCATTAAGAAAACTTTTGAAAATTTTATTAATGGAGATCTTGAAAATGGGACGGAATTTTGTAC
>BGPR01008162.1:1221-19444 GCA_013235015.1 Araneus ventricosus
AAGAGCAAACATTCAAACCGTGTTTTCTCCAAAAAAAGAAAAAATGAGTTAGTGATTTTTCTTTGAACTCAACATTAAATAGTACAACTGTATACTATTGTTTTCAACTGAAACAAGTTTTATCCCATTATAAACCTACTTAGAAAATTGAGGTTTCAATCAAAAAGTATTACCTGCAGAGCTTGTTTACTGTTTCCTGAAAAATTGTATCTGAAGGAGAAAGCATGGTTTGAATGTTTGCTCCTCAATTATATTTTACATGTTTTTAGTAACTTGGGTATTTTTAACTATGTGTATGTATTTTTAGAAATTTTGGACCGTTTTTAAAATTTTTTAGAAATTTTTATGCTACACACATATTAAGATATTTCTTTTTATTTCCAATGGCAAGGCAAAAAGGATATTAAGATATAAAAATAGCCATTTTTAAGACTTTCTGTACATTACCCAATTTATATCTGAAATATAATTTCTATATCAAAAATTCAAGCTTACTTTTAATTATATTTTTAAAAAATTTCAAAATAATGCACAATATTTTATTTTTAAATGAATTTTCAATTCAATGTTCCCAATTGGGAACATTGGCCTGTAAACGGTTAAGTCCAGCCCTTCCAATGTCACAGATGAAATATATGCAACTAGATATTACTTATAATAATTTGAAGCAGTTTTGAAACTAGCATATAAATGTTTAATTTTTCTTTTATATGATGGAAAATTTGTTAGAATTTTATGATGAGTGAACTTTTAAATGGAATGCAACTTATAGAACACAAGAAAATAATTGCGAAATTAGTGTTCATGGATTGTTATACTGTGGATTTCTAGTTCGAGATAAAGTTACAAGTGTATTTATGAAACACGAAAGAAAATACAATCCACTGTGTCCTTTTCAACTTAATAAATCGAAGCTAAAATTTTAAAACATGACACCGAGACGCAGGTGAAACCTAAATCAAAGCCTTTCGATCAGTAACATCGAAGACCCTAATTGGAGAATAACAGAATGTAATAGATGCCGTATTCTGTCAGATCTTTCAATAAATATTGTTCTCATATAGCGGAGTTCCATTATTAAGCAAATTAAAGACATACGCGTTATTTATTTCGGACGGTTCTCCTGTTGTCCTTGAAGACTGAGATACTTCCTTGATACGAAACGCTTAATTATGAACCGTACTCACATAAACTAAGGCCTACCGAATCATAAATACCTTTAAGCTATATTGCGCAAATTTCAAGAGCTATTCAATCGTTGCAAGTAGGACTTACAACAACAGTGTAACAGATTGGCTCCTTCCTGTTAAAAGCCAATTTGGCATTCTAGAAATTGGAGCCATTCATTCGAAATTTGAGGATCTGTTAGGTATTCTAAATTTTCGTTTGAGGCTTTTCAAAATTTTACTATGTGAGATATTTTACTTAAGTGTAATGAGGTCTGCTTACATCGAAATTTAGATCGAAAAGGTTCCCAATAATTCTCCAGAAATTTCCGTATAATAATGATGAGTGATATTTAAAAATATGACTGTTCATTTTCAACTTTTAAATAAGACATAACTAGCATTTAAAGTCTAACTAAAGCTTATTTAATTAAATTGGCTGATTGATTAAATGGATTAATGTCTTGTTTTAAAACAACATTCTAACAATTTGCTATATATCTCGTAATTTCATAACTTTGAACAGTAGTTGGCTAAATGACACAAAAATAGAATGTCATCGTAGCGAGTTTAACAAAATCATAAAAGGTGACGAAACGCAAAAGTTAATCTAAACTACTTGCTTGACTACTATCCCGTTCTTAAGATACATGGATATTAATGATATTTTACTTAAATGTAATGAGGTCTACTTGCATTGAAATTTAGAATGAAAGGGCCAATAATTCTCCAGAAATCTTTGTATAATAATGATGACTGATATTTAAAAATATGACTAGACATTTTTAACTTTTTAATAAGACATCACTAACATTCATAGTGTAATTAAAGCTTATATAATTAAATCGGCTGATTGTTTGATTTGATTAATGTCTTGTTTTAAAATAACATGATAATTATTTCGTATGCATCTCGTTGTTTCCCAATTTTGAAGAGCAGTCAGATGTTTAAATAGTAGTCAGTAGTTAGATGTTTTCTCTAATTTTGAAAAGTAGTCAAGTATTAGTAGTTAGATATTTAAGTAGTAGTCAGTAGTTACATGTTTTCCAATTTTGCAAAGTATTCAGATGTTGGTAGTTAGATATTTAAGTAGTAGTCAGTAGTTAGACGTTTTCTAATTTTGAAAAGTATTCAGATGTTGGTAGTTAGATATTTAAGTAGTAGTCAGTAGTTAGATGTTTTCCAATTTTGAAAAGTATTCAGATGTTGGTAGTTAGATATTTAAGTAGTAGTCAGTAGTTAGATGTTTTCCAATTTTGAAAAGTAGTCAGATGAAGGACACAGTGAACGGGATAAGAATGTCAAGCCGAGAGGATAGATGGAATTATAAAATGTGGCGAAACGAGAAAGTCAATCTAAATGTTCTGACTTAACATTCCCTTAATTCCCTGACTTGCACCATGTTATGGAGATACATGGCGGTTAATGATGGCATATCAGATCTCTTGTTATTTTCATCCTATGAAAATAATGAGAGACCTCGTAGATTGCCCTCTTTAAACTCTTTGGAATTTTCGAATTTAATGGTTAGTTCATCTTTAAATAAAATGTACAACTAGATACAGAATAAAAGAAAAAATTGTGAAATTATCATGTCAGAAAATGCAACGATTAACATATCTGTATTGCATTTCCCTGCACTGAATTCACCAAAAATTTAAATTTTTTTTCGATAGTAGTCCTAATGTTACACACATTCATGAGAATTTAATTTTACAGCTGAGGTGCTAATTAAATATATTGGTAAATTTATTTAATTTTTAAAATCTTTAAACTTGATTAGCTAGTTCCAATACTTTAAATTTCTCACGAAACCTGCTGTAGCTTATTGATATCTTTCAAAGATAGGCTTCATTTCGTTTCAAATAAATTTTTCTGAATTTTCAATACAATGCAAAGTCAATAATAATAATAATGATAGGAAAAATCAAAATACATTTATCTGCTTACTTTTATTTCTAACATCAGCGTTAACTGTTAGGAAGTTATATGTTTTTCTAAGGCATTAAGTGACTATTTAAATAGAATTTTACATGGACCATTTGAAACTAGTTAACTCAATTCCATATGTATTATAAATTTAATGATGTGTGTATTGTTTACGAAGCTGGAAAGTTTTATATGCGATCATAATTACACTGGACAACAAAAAAATATTTTTTTCATGTTGCTTGAGAAAGAAAGGGCTATACCTATGTATTTTTGTGCCCTGATTTCAGATCTGTTAACCGTTTTTTCAATCACCCATAGCTTTTGAGCAACGTAGTAACTCTTATTATATATATTAGAAATCATATTCAGCTTGAAGTATTTACACAGGCATATTAAAATGTTACACACCTTCATTTTCTTGTGTACTTGGCTTCAGGAATATCCATTTTCAATGTCCAACAATAGACGACTAACATTTTGGGATTCCATTTCTCTTGGTAACGAGCTCCCATATTCGAGATATCTTGATGGAACCGTTCACCATGCTCGTCGCTTACTGATACAAGATTTTCAGGGAAGAATTCAAAGTGGGAGTGCAAGAAATGGATTTTCAACGGCATGTTGCATCCAGTGATTTTGTAGGCCTTTAAGCAAGATATTGGCGATTTGCCTGTAGTTTTCAGCTTTGTGATTTGCCGAGGAAGTGTTTTGCTAACTCCTTAAAAGATGTCCATGCTGAGGCTTCCTTCTTAGTCAGTTTACTCTCAAGCACCGGTTCCATCATTAGTTGTCTAATTTGAGGCCCAACAAATATTCTTCCTTAATTTTTGCTTCACTCACTTTTGGGAATTTCAGACGTAAGTACTGAAATCCATTTCCTCCACAGTCCATCGCTTTTACAAAATTCTTCATGAAACCTAATTTGATGTGCAATGGAGGCAAGAGAATTTTTTCTGAGGCATCTAGTAGTTCGTTCTCTATATTCTTCACACCCGGTATGAGGAACTATCGCTTGGGCCACACCTTCTTGATGTAGTGCTTTTCTCTGTCCCTGCTATCCCTCTGGCACAGAAAGCAACAAAACTTGGTGTAGTCTACTTGCTATCCAACTAAGATGGCAATCACTTTCTAGTCGTCTCAGATATGCCAAGAATGCTTGCTGTACTCAATACTGGACAACATATGCTTCAAGGTTTCGTATGTTTCTTTCATACAGACAGCATATCCTACAGGAATCGAAGGGTGCCTGTTACCATTGTGTAACAGAATTGCTTTTAAGCTCACCTTTGAAAAGTCTATAAACAAACGCCATTCTTGAGGGTTATGTTGTAGTCCTAGGGCCTTAAACAACGAGTCAACATCATTACAAAATATCACATCACCATCTTGGCAAAAGCTTCCACGTGCTGCCAATTAGAAACATCAGTCCTTACGAAGTGGCTCATGCATTGAAACGTATTTGCGCTGCAGGATATTCGATCCAAAAACACCTGTTATAACTTTTGACATACAGACTATTTTTATGAAAATTATATTTCTAAGAGCATTTCAAACCCGAACATTATCTTCTTGGCCGGCAATTAATTTTTTCGGAAAGTATTTTTGACACAAGATCCGACATATTTCAATGGCATTTTCTATGTAAATGTAAGAAATTATGAGTAGTGTTGATGGACAAACTGTATGTTACAGAGGTTTTTCGAGTTTATATTCGGGTTCATTAACCATAAAAACACCATTATCAGTTAAAATCTCAAAGACAACAAAAAAAATATCCTGGCTACGACATTGATTCAAATAAAAGAAAGGAGTGGACAAAGGTTTTGGTGCGAGTTCATGCTGCATGAAATTGGAGGGTGATAGACAAATTCCTCTTGTTTTTTTTTAATTCAGAGCGTGAAAGTACATAAGAAGTAGCTGAAATCATACGGTCAACAAAATGATTGTTGTCCAGTGTTATCTGCATAAATACTTATGAACTTTATAGTTCATCAGAAATTTATCTCGACTTTTCTAACAAGTAATTATAATAACTGAAGTACTCACGAATTTGCAGCATCACCACAAAGCATAACCATTGTTATTTATTTAATTCGCATATTAATTTCAAACTGTTAGAAGTACAGGGGTACAAAGCATATTATCAACTATTAAAACACCCAGATATCAATTTAATTCATTCAATTAACTCTTTAATTCCGATGCGACTTTTTTCTTCTATCCCTTTTAAAACCGGGTCGTTTGGGAGTAATACGACATGAATTCAACTCTCCCAATCTGGGTGGTCATTTACCCCACTACCACTCCCCTCTTGTAACCTTCCCTTAAGGCGCACGGAAATGAGCTGTGATTGGTAAAGGTAATTGGATCCTTACCACGCTTATCTCCGAAGCGATCTCAGAACCTCACCTCCCCTTAAAAGAAGCCAACTGCCTCAGACCGGTCTTTATCGTTGTTAAGCGCACATTGCGAGACAGTCTTGTGCTGTCTAAAAATTTCCCCTTAATAGCGACAAAGGACTGTCTGAGGCGGTTGGCTTCTTCTGAGCTGAGATGAGGTTCTGAGATGGCATCGGAGATAAGCACGATAAGGGGTCCAATTATCCTTGCCAATCACAGCTCATTTCCGTACTCCTTAAGGGAAGATTATAACAGGGGGTGGGGAGGTAAATGACCAGTGAATATTTTATAATACCATTTTTATGAATTTTTGAAATTCTAATTTTTCTCTTTTTAAGTATACATCACAATATTCAACTTATCATTTTAAATTAAACAAATAGTTTTTATAATCCAGAACTTCTGATTTCTTCGAAAGTTAAAATAACGCTAACTCTACTTCTAAGCACAAAACTCATCACAGTGCAAGACCAAATCTTAAAAGAAGTGGACATTAAAAAAATAATAAAAATAATATAAATGAATTCCGGTCTCAATAAAGACAAGACCGGTCGCATAGAAAAACAAAATTCTGCAAAAGAAATAACGGAAGCTGCATATTTATTCTATACACTAATTGCAGAGGATAGCCATGATTTCATAAAAATAAACAATGAGAAAGAATTAAATGCTTTTTATTTTTTTATTAACTCTATAATCCTGAAGCGACTTTTCTATTCTAGACCCCTTTAAAACTGGAAGTTTTTGGGAGGAAGCAACATGAATTGGACTCTCCCAACATTGGTGGCCATTTACCCGCCCAAAACCCCCCCCCCCCCTGCTATAACCTTCCATTAAGACACAAGGAAATGGGCTGTGGTGGGCAAGGATAATTTAACCCCCCTACCGCTTTTATCTCCTAAACGATCTCAGAACCTCACTTCCCCTCAAAAGAAACCAACCTCCGTCGCTTTTAAGGGGGATTCTTAGACCTCCCGAAACCACCTCGCTCGGTGTGAGAGGGTTGAGCAAACCTTGCAACATTTTTATGCTATATCTGCTCCAAATGATTCGAGCAAACAGTTATCTTTATACAAGAACAAATTTTTAGACGAAAAAATTTAGTAAATAATACATTATATTATTCAACGCATTGGGAACAAATAAGGAAAGTCTATTTCTTACACGCATGTTTTCAATATTTTTATAGTAAACAATTATCAATATTATAATCGTTATACAATTTGGGTAGAAAAATACTGCTTCCACTTTTCTTAGGTACAGAGGAAACCATTTTTTTAGTAAACCAAATAATAATTCTGATGGACTTTACCTTTAGATTCAATAAATTTAGGGCGTAATACGCTCTTATAGTTCAGAATAGCTTCTACAATTATAAGCCTTTCCTCCAATAATTTTTGTAAAAGTGTTTAAGACATATGCAAGCTGAATGCAGCTGCATTACGTGCAGAATGATAAAACCTTTGCATAAATCTCTTCAGATTTTTATTTACACTATTATCCAGTTTCAAAGTCTTGTATGCGCAAAAATCTTCATTTCAAAAACATAGAATATTCTCGAATACACATATTTCCTCAATAAAACTTAAATTGAGGGGGAAATTGTGTTCCTGTCTCTAATACGATCACTCAATTGAACAAATAAACCTGACGCTCAATTCCGATTTTTAAAAAATAAAGGATTTTTTCTTGCAACACATTCCGTTTGTTGAAAGGGACCTTAAAGTCAAATAGCTTGGATTTGACTCATTTCAACTAAAAGGAAGTGGGTATTTTTCAAATTTCACGTGGCATGGGGTGTCGGAGACCCACTTGCGCGTCCTCGCGGGGTAAAGATATCAATGTTTGGTCAGCACCGAATCTCCCCTTTCCGATGGAGGAAAATAAATCAACTATAGGACCCGACACAAAAGCAAAAACGAGATCAAAGCCATCACCGGGTTATTTATTTGCTACTAAAGCAAAAAAGGGGAAGAAACAAAAGAAAAGTCAGTAATAAAACTCTCTCTCTTCTCTCTTCCGCTTTCAAACGCGCAAGATGTTGAATGCGATTTCACCGGGAAAACACCTCGTAATGGAGGTGTTTCTTCTTTTTCTCATTTTCTGCACAGGGTCATGCATAAGGAGTAGTCTAGTGTTAGCACAAGGTAAAGAAAGAAATTTAGGAAGAAAAGGAAAAACGTGTTTCGCATGAAAGACTTTACAGAAATTCCGAGAAGATTTTAATCTCCTTTTTCGCACCGCAATTTCTCCCAGCAACGCTTCCATCCAATAAAACAAAAGAATGGCTTGTTTTTTAAGCTCACACACCCAGAGGAATAAAAGAACAAGATCGAAAATGTAGTTCAGTTCCTTTCTTTAAACGTCATTTACTTTCGAGTAATTACCAGGAGCTTATATGATACATAATATTCATTATATCGAGAAATTATGAAAGATTAAGACCCAACGTGCAGATTCGTAAATGTGTTTTCAAAATTCCCATTAGCTGGCTCATATGGCTAGAATTTTTGACGCTGGACAGTTAAACTAGTGACAAAATTGTGTTACAATCTCAGATTCCTTATTCCATGCTTTTTAAAAAATTCTAATAAGCATTAACATATTGCCGATTGTAATGTTAAAGGAAAAGAATATTTCGCATCAGCTTGAATGGTCGAAAACTGCTGCTTTCGGAATAAAAAAGAAGTGCCTATACAATTCACTTCAAAATTTACATCATCATTTTTCGTCAAACATTCATAAATATGCTATTTAAATGTTAAGTAATATTGATTATTAGGCAATATAGTTATAAAGACAAAATTTGTTTTTTTAAAAAAGCTGCGATGATATGATAGAGAGAGAGAGTATCATAATTCACAAATTACTCAGATAACAAAAAATTACCAACTTATCGCATAATATTAAATACTTTTGCCTGTAAATTTCATTTCCAATTAAAAAAATTAACTATATGAAACTATTATAACTGGAAAAAAAGATTTTATGAACAATCATCGTAATCGGAGGGCTCTCAAAAGTGAAGTTGCAGTTAAGCACACAGTAAATTTGTTCACGAATTTCCTATTCTATGGAGAGAGTTTTGTTATTGACAAGTCTCTTAACGACCATGATCGCTCTATTAACGACCATGATCACTTACGACACACCCCTGACTCCAGAGATAAAAATCTCCGGTTTGCAGTTTGGATGAGTGTGCGTAGAAACTTTATTGAACAAAACAAAAAAAAGAAGAAAAAGTTTACATAAAGTGTCTTAATATCGACGGAAAACATGAGAAAATTATAAAAACGATGAAAAATGTGTACTTACATATGAAAAGAAAGATTCCAGAAGCAAAAGCAATTGTAAGACAGGTCCCAAAAGTTCGCTGCATTTATATACTTGTAGGAGGACTGGTTAGGGTCCGAGGTACTGAACCGACCATGATCACTACATTGCGAGTAGATGATCGTTCACTACGAGACGTGAATCTTATGCAAATCCTGTTCATCCAAAAAAGTCATATTATTCGCAATCAAAAATATTGAACCGACGAATGGCCTATTTCACGTTTCATCCATTTCAACGACCTAAACTTATGTATGGGGTTTGGAATACCCACACCGACTCAGTCTATATGAATGAGTGTGAAGCCCGAATTCTGCAGATCCGAATTCGGGTGCCACAACTTAACTATATCCATACGGGACTGTTCCAAACGTCCCTTCAAACAAAAGACGATAGCCGTCCGAAACGAACGAATGTCACTCTAAAATTTTTATCCCCTTTCGTTAAGTGTGATTAATTTCACACCCTCGGCGCGTGCTTTTTTCGTTAGAATGGCTCGCCCAAATGTGTTTGCGGAAGAGGGGAGTGTCTTACAATTCGGAAAATTCCAGCCGTCATTGTGGTTTTTGAGGGGAGACAGTGAATTTCCCTTATCTTTGATAGAGGAGCTCGGGCTTTCCCGTATTTTGAGGTAACTCTATTTCAATGGTCTTAGGAGTCAGAGGGTTAACCAGTAATGCTTTATCTTAAGGCAATTACATGGCAATAGTAGGTATAAGTAGCCTGTAGGCCATTCTGTTTTATGAGCTTATTCCTGATACGTATAATATGGTACGTGGTCAAAAATTTGGATAGGCGATAAATAATTATATACCTTATACATTTGCGAAACGCAATAAAACAGGTGCCATTAATAGTTATGCAGAATGAATATATGTTTGCAGTATCGCTTATATTTTTATCATATATATTCTAAGTTGACATCTTAGCAGACACCTTGACGTAGATAATAAACACTTTATGCCATTAAGGTTTAATGTAATTAAAGTAAACTATAGATCACAAGATTCAAGTTTCAGATGGTTCATGATGTTTGGGATTTTTCAACCATTCAGATTTGTTATGTAATTCGACGCAACATACAGAATGCGTCTCATAATACGGGTATGAAATTTCCTGCAAAGGAAGGAACGCAATAGTTGTGTTTGTCCTGGGAGCTATTTTCTATAGATATGCGTCTGACCTTAAGACAAAATTCGGAATGGATGCGTTTCATTTTTATTAACTCTTTAATCCCGAGGCGTTCTAGTTTGTTCTAGCCTCTTTAAAACCGGGCTTTTTGGGAGGATACGATATGAATTGGACTCTCCCAACCTGGGTAGTCTTTTATGCCACCACCCCACAATCTGTTATAATCTTCCCTTAAGGCGCACGGAAATAGGCTGATGTTGGCAAGGATCATTGGACCCCCTATCGCGGTCATCTCCGAAGCCATCTCAAAACCTCACCTCCACTCAGAAGACGCCACCGGCCTCAGACCGGCCTTCGTCGATATTAAGGGGAAATTTTTAAACCGCCCAAGACCGCCTCGCTCGATGTGAGAGTGTTAAAATAAAGGGGGTTATAAATTTTTGTATACTATAATAAATATATATAAAAATACAAAAATTTCAAATGCTGATAAAACTAGTGTAGTGTTGGGATTCTCAACACGCATTCGCCGATGGAGGGCGCTCTCCTCCCCCGAGGATCGGGGATTGGTTTTGAATCAGTCGAGTTGCGAACTTGAAGGCTGGAGGGTCTTGTCGGAAAGCGTCGGCGAGTGAGGCCGGAATCCCAACGCTTATTTCGATTTGACGTAGGGTCCAGACGTATCTTTCTGTCTGTGTTGTTGCTAGCCGTGAAGGGCCTCAACAATTATTTCCATTTTGCCATTCTGTCCGTATTCAGTGTTTGTCTAGTCTTCTGTGTTGTCATCTAAATAAACTTGTTTGTGTTATATCAATGGAGCATGATAATCCTTTGAAAAGAACCCACACCATAAAAAAGGGTTACCACCATCACAACTAGAAATACGGAAATTTTAGATGACCTCGAATCAGTTTGTTAGCATCTGCTTAGCCAAGAATATTTATAATTAATAATCAGAATTATTCATTTAAAATACAAATTAGCTAACTTATGTTTAACACAATAAATAATTCAGTATATTTGACTAAAAATTAAATTGTCTTTTTTCCCCATTTAGCACATCTGTCTTTAAAAAATGATGGGTGAGTTTCAAGTGCGCAATATGCAGAGAAATAATTTAGTAAGGGATTGCATTATGAGGAAATGAATAAAATGAGCCTAATCACCTCGAAGCAAAGTTTTAACCAAGTTTAGAAAAATATTATGCTTAAGATTCCTACTTTATTCCAGATATTTAAAAAATTCAAAGCCAAATTATTTGTTTGAGATTTATCACATGCTTTGTAAGCATATATTTATTTAGTTAAGTTGTTTAGAGAATGAAAGAGTTTTCCAAGCTTGGGGACCGAAACAACAGGACGGAAAATCAACGAACTGGTTCATTCTGCATCATGTAGAATTTAATCCTCAGCAACCGCCCTCCAGCTCTGATTCTACTAATACTAACTTTCTTAAGAATAAATTAATGACGTTATTTCAGGATAAACAATTGTGAAATTAGCTTTCGAAATTTGCTTTATTTGCATTAGAAAGTAAAACCACTGTCTATGCATAATATGAGGTATTATTAACGCTTTAAAAAGCTGTTTTTTAAAATGATGTTAAGTCTTGTTTAAGGATTATGGAAAGAATTAAGGAAAGACACACCGTTCTGTGACTTATTATCTATGATCTGTAAAAGTTATTAATGAGATTCTTGAAGTGAGAATAACTTAATGTCTTTTTAAGTCTCTTACTTATTTTTAAGTAAAGGCGGTGTTCACCTTCCGGGCTCTCAGATTTAGATTTGTAAGAAAACCACATCTATTTAAGAAATCAGACTATTTACTTAACACTTTTTATTATTCTCCACTAATCGCCAAAGCGCTTTTATTCATTTGTATTTTAATGAGTTACATCTCTGAAATTCTACACTGTTATGTTCTCCCGATGATATTTGAACATTTGAATATTTTTAGAACTTCTGATGGAGGGTCAACATAGATTTTATAACAGGCAGGGAACTGTTTTATATTTTCTTAGGAAATTTGGACTGCCGTCAAGAGTGTCAGAAATTGGTGCTTTGTAAATGAATCAAACTTCAGTTTCCTTCTAATAACTCCTATGCAACCTAGCCTCTCGTCTATGCTGCTTAACCCTCTCACACCGAGCGAGGCAGTCTCGGGAGGTTTGAAAATTTACCCTTAATAGCGACGAAGGCCGGTCTGAGGCGGTTGGCTTCTTCTGAGCTGAGGTGAGGTTCTGAGATAAGCGCAATAGAGGGTCCAATTATCCTTGCCAACCGTAGTAAATTTCCGTGCGCCTTAAGGGAAGTTATAACAGGGGGTGGGGTGGTAAATGACCCCTTAGGTTAGGAGAGTCCAATTCATGTCGTATACTCCCAAAAAGGCCCTGTTTTAAAAGGGCTAGAACAAAAGAAGTCGCTTCGGGATTAAAGAGTTAAAACATTTTTCTTCCACCTCCGGTGAGTCTTTATGAACCACATCTTTTTTATAAGTAAGCTTATTAAAATATTTTCTGTAGGTCTCACACCTTGCAACATGTGACGGAACAGATAGTGGTTCACATACTCAAGGAAATTATACAAAATAATTAAAAAAATCATATTTTCTTCAAAAAGAAAACCTTAAAAAATCTTTTGGTGAAACACGACGAGGTTGTCGACTTGACCTCATCTTCAGTGTTAAAGTCATTGCTTTTTGGGTGGATTTAACAAGAATTAGTTAAAAATACAGTGATTTTGAAAACTTTTGATTTGAGACTTTCAGATATTAGTTCAAATTTATTCTCATATCTTCTCTTGGTGGACATTTTTTAAACTTGAAAACCTCTTTACCATATGTACAAATCCATTGAGTTTCATATTAGAGATTTTAGAATGAAATAAAGTATCAAAGGTGAAAGTATTGAAAGTAACGCCTCAAAAATGATACTGGATAATCCACGATTTTAACGTGGTAACAAAATTAATTTTAATACGCAATTTTCCTCGTCTATTCTTATCGTACAGAATCATCCTTTGTTTTAATGACACTAAAAAAAAGGGAAAAAAATTTCATTGACTTAAAATTAAAAATAAATTATCTCCCAGTCCAGGGAGGGATGGAGAATATCAAGGATTAGAAAATACTAATAAAACATTTCTTTATGAAGAGCTCTCATTTTCATCGTTCTTGCCAAGCATTGTTTTGATCTTCCTCGAGAACAAGAATTTTAGCTTTCGCAAACTTATTATTTTTATATCTTCCTCCGTTTTAATTATTAATGTTCTTTTATCTTCAACCTCGGTTTCGTTGTGTGGTGAACAAAACCAACTTTTTGCTCGTCTCAATTTTCTATGAGGATAATGGGGTCGACTGAATACATTAGCATACATATTGCCTCATATCGCAAAGCTTCTATTCCAAATACATGAACACCGGTAATTTAAAATTAAAATCACCGTTTCAATTTCAAATGTCGCAGATAGCGATAACTGAAAGCTCCGTTCTCCAAGAAAATTAAAATATTGTTTTAAAGCTTTCATTAAAGAATTTAGATATGAGAGAGTTGTAAACACATGCTTGAATAAATACGGAAAGCTTCATTAAGCTTTGAAAAATTAATTTTAAGATGTAAGGCTGGAGAATAACATTCAGTATTTTCCAAGTTATTTTATTTTCATCAGTTGCCTATGAATTTAATTTCATAGGGAATTNTATTTTCATCAGTTGCCTATGAATTTAATTTCATAGGGAATTTTATTTTCATCAGTTGCCTATGAATTTTATTTCACAGGGAATTTCATTTTCATCAGTCGCCTATGAATTTTATTATATGCATTGCTCTTTTAAATTTAAATTTTTAGAATGAAGATTCTTAGTTATTTAGCATTTTAGTCAGGCTTGTTTGCAATATGATACGTAAATAAAAAGAATAAGATCATCATAATCTTTTACCGTATTTACGTGTGTCGAAAATACATAAATACGGAAATAATGTAATTACATCATACAAACATTATTTGCGTGATGTATTTGAGAATCTCTGATGATAAATCCATATCAAAAGATTGACTTTGTATTTATTGAATTAAGAGAAGGTTGTAACAGGGGATAGGGGTGAGGTAAATGACCACCCAGGTTGGGAGAGTCCAATTCATGTCGTATCCTTCCAAATTAGCCGAGTTTTAAAGGGTCTAGAACACAAAAAGTAGCCTCGGGATTAAATCGTTAAAAGTAAAAAAGAAAAATAATTGGTGAAAAGCGAATTTGTCTATAAAATTGATGTGACAATCGCTTTTTTCTATTTAAATCGAACAAAACAGAGAAAAGAAGAAAAGTCATTTTTTACATCTAATTATGTTGGACAGCAAATTAAAAATCAGTACCTTAATGATATTTTAATATTTTCATAGAAATCGTTGTGTATTATAATGTCATGTCGAAAAAAAGTTCTGCAAAGACAATATCTTATCCTTTAGTGTGACCATTAGCTTAATTTAGTTGAGGTTTTGGCGTTTTCAATTTCAGCTAGTGTTGCTTAACGATCACATTTTTAGCACAAACTGAACGTTTCTCGTTGAAAAAATAGAAAACTGGGATAAAACAGAGAAAACAAGTGAAATGTACGTAACGCTAAGAGGTTTAAATACGAATTTTTCGCTTATAAAGCATTGTATTGCTCATTCGGTTGATGACACCCGAAAATGACGAATTCCGTTACGAAAGCTTTTGGAAAATAATAAACTTTAAAATGAAAGTCAAACATTTTAAGCTTTCTCAAAATAAAGCTGTTACAATCATGGGCCTATGACAGGAATTTTGCGTTTGGCTTGAAAATATTAGGGAAACTCTTAAGCATATACTTAGGTTTCTCTTTAACCGCATAAAGACATAACTCCAGTTAACTAGGCCTAAATACCGTTTTTTATGCTCCCAAAGTACATGTATTTCCAAACTGCTCAACCATAATCGAAGAACAACGATTTTCCTTTCAATTCCTGAAGATAAAGCAATTTCATCTGACTGCGTTAATCCGGGTTCCAAGAAACCAAATTTATGACCCCAAGCCGTCTGCAAACTCCGATTCCCAGAAAACTAGCCACCTGTTCATTCCTTTCTTATCAGCAGCTGAGTTAGTCACCCCCTCTGCCTTTTCTGAGTATTTAGAAATCATTTACGAAATTGTTTCATAATGTATAATGTAATTTGTATGCATTTTTATAATGTAAACTGTCGTTTTATATGACGTTCAACAATCATTGAGAATTTCAGAAACTTAAAAATTAATTTAGTACTTAGAAATTATGTATGACTTTTATCAGTTATTAAAGCACATTTTACATTTGAATAAATGCATAAAAGTTAAAATTATATTATTGTCGAATTTGTCAGTTTGTGTTTCATAATTCACACATTTTTATTAAAAATTTCTTGTTCCATTCAAACGGATCTCCGATATTTCGGCGACATTTTTAGTATATGAAAAAGGTATTTTTAACTAATCTTTAGAGGAAAATAAAAAAAATCACCTGTTAAACTATTCTTGTTTTCTATTTTGAAATGAAAACAAGCATAGATTATCTTGGTTTGAAAAATTAATATTACACATTTTCATTTGCACTTCATATTAGTTCAGTATTTAGCATTAAATTAACTCGATATAACTTAAGTTATAATACACTTTTGTCAATTCAAAACATTTTGATTATGATAAATTCAAATGTAATTATTATTATCGATTAAATATACTAACAATAAAAGTACATAGTAAGTTAAGTAACATTAATATTTCAAAAATTTATTTAAATGCATACAAAAAATTTAAAGTATTTAAATAGTGATTTTAGTTTGTGATATGTTGGCTAACTATTGTGTTATTTTTTCAAGTATGGCAGAAGAAATTGATAATGTATTCGAGAATGACCAGATGTACATCCATTATAAAACCGGTCGTCACGAATCGGTGTGTGTGCAAGGAACCCATCGCCTGTAAAAAGCCGAACATTTTCAAAACCGGTCGTCTCGAATCGGTGTGTGTGCAAGGAACGCATCGTCTGCAAAAGTAGACCATTTTCAAACCAGTCTACAAACATCGTTGTGTGTGCAAGTAGCCTAATACACGTTTTGTCAGTTATTGGGGTTATGGAATGACCTTGAGTGTCCTTCTGTTTGTTCCACAGACCAGTTATTTCGAGTGGCTGATAACTTCAGTTCGTTTCTATCCTTTCCGAATCGAAGTATTTATCTGCTGCTCACAAAGCAGACTCCGTACAAAAAAGTTTTAAAAGTTTTTGTTAGAGTTGGAACGTTTACGTAAACTTCTTTTTGAAGTTTAAACTGATGAAGGTCCAGATTTTGACAATGAAGACAATGGGCCTGGGGATGTTTTAGAAGAAAATTTTTCAGATCATGAAAATTTCAGCGAAAATGATACGGAATTGGAAGATGACGAAAGACATTGCTTTTTCACTTATCAGTGATTACTCCAATAAAATAATGGATAATCCGTGTTTAACTCATGAACTAAGAGTGAAAATTTAAAAAAAATGTTGAGAACCACCAAGTAAGAAATCAATAATGGTTTAAAAGGGAAGATGTAAATTTTGTCCGAGAAATAAGGACGTAAAAACTACTGGAACCTGCAATTTGTGTAAAAATGTTGTATACAAGGAACACTTAATTTCGTATGTAGTAATTGCCTCCAAGAAAACAAAATGAAACTGAAAACTGGCATGAACATTCTATTATTTCTCAATATAATTAAATAGTATTAAAATTCATGTTTTCATTGTAACAATCCTATAGCGAGTACTTTAATAATTTGTGCAATAATTGCATACGAAGAAAAGATAGTATTTTAAAAGTCTTATTACAAAAAATATTGGAGTATATTTGATTTGTGTTAAATACTGTTTTCTTAATGTCTTAAGAGTCAAAAGCGTTATTCTTTCAACTAAAAATCTAATGTGTTTAACAGAGAAGGATTGAATTTCAGTACGGGGCCATGGAATGACCCCGTACTCGGTCAGTACGGGGTCATTCTATGACCCTTGCGCATTTTAACGTTCGCTAAGAAGGAGCACGTTCTCTCGGGTTAATCATATTGCCGTGATCGGCGAGATTCTTAACTTCATTGTGAGAAACCTTTCCCATTTCTATTTTTTTAAACTAAATAATACTTGGTGTCATTCTATTACTCGGTTAACTGTTCTCGAGTTTTCGACGGTTTTTGGAAATGTTTTGGTTTCTTTTGAATTATTATCTTGTCCATTGTAAAGTTTTCATATCTCTTCTGTGTTCTGTGCACTTTTTGTAACGCGTTTTGTCTCCCGATTTTTGTTTGTAACTGTTTGGTTTTAAATGATATTAATTTTGCTTTGGTTATCTCTTGTATGTGTTTTGTGTTTTTAATGTTTAGTTTTTTACGTCTTTGCTCTTTGGGTTTTTCTCTTAATCTTTTTGTGTCTTGTGTTTTTAATGTTAAGCTTTTTGTGTTTTTGCCCTTTGGGTTTTTGCGTTTTGTGCTTATGATCTTAATCTTCTTGTGTCTTGTGTTTTTAATGTTAAGCTTTTTGTGTTTTGCTCCTTTGCGTTTTGTGTTTTTGCTCTTTATCTTTTTTTGAGTTCACTGTTGTAGGCGATGATTTTTAAATTGTTCTACTCTCCCCTTGGGGTTCTTCGTAAACTCTTTTTTAATGTAGTTCATTTCTTTTGTTTCATATTTCCCCTCCGGCCTGTGGAAGGCCTTACACCCTCTTGGGTAGGCAGGGCCAGAGCGGGTTGTGAACAAATAAATAAATTAGAGAGCCTGCCAGACCAACTCTGAGAACTACAATGAGAAGTCCTGTCAATCTCTTGACGGTGATGCAATCTCGGTGTAGTCCATTCTCTGCTTCCCTCCGGTAGGAATGACCTGATACCCGGTGTTAAAAGGAAACAAGTATTACTCTACCATAACGAGTTGATTGATTATCTCGTAGTGTGATTTCTATCTCTATACTTGCTAAAATTCGTTAAGTTGCTCCTTTCTTTAGTGTTTTAGGAGCAGATAAAGAGAAACGATCGCTGAAAAGAAATATTGATTTTTACACCTGTCAAAGGATACTCTTTGTTTTTGTGGGCTATAAATTAAACTCTGTATGGATGGCTTTAATGTACCATAATTACTTTCTTCTGAATATAAAGAAATGAAAATATCTATATGAAACCTTGTTCCGAAATTCACGGAACAATATAAATAAAACATAAACTTGAATACTGGTATAAAATATTGTTTTTT
>BGPR01008162.1:24806-39893 GCA_013235015.1 Araneus ventricosus
ATATATATTCATTCAAATTATCGACAGAATTGTTAGATAACTTGGGGTATATATATTCATTCAAATTATCGACAGAATTGTTAGCCAAGTGAAAGTCAGCTATGGGTGTTTCATGACACTTGAAATGATTAGTAAAAAGTCTTCTGTACCAGCCTGTAAGCAATGTTAAATTACTTGTCGGTTCATCACCTCTAAAGCTCGTAAAGAAAAATTCAAGTGGATGGAATACGACCTCAGCAGCTAAACCTTAACAAATTAATGTTTTTGACGAATTTTTCATCGTTAATATTTTCTAGAATATATCATAAATATAATTTTCACTTCATTGAAAATGCAGTCATTGAACTAATATATTACCGTTTCTTAGGTTATCTCAAACTAATTATAGATGATTATTTCTTGAGCTACTCACTATTATAATACTCGAAGCAGATATATCCGAAATTTTAATTGTAAATATTAATCATTCAAAAGATAGATATTTAACATTTATTCCATCTTACGATGCTCACAAAATTATTTGTATCGAACTTATAATAAGATTCCCTCTAAAGTTAAAAGCCGCCCCCTCCTTGTTCCACGAACGGCTGCAGCTATTTTCAAGGAAGTGGAGCTCAGTTATGGCTATAACGGCTATGTGTGTGACTGTTTGAAACGCTACTTATAGGCAAAATTCGGGATTAGTGATCTTATCTCAGAAACTGCAGGAGATACGGGAAAAACAGCCCGCATTTTGGTTGCAATTTCGAAAATTGCCCAGATAGCAATTTCAGTTTGCAGCAATCTTCCTCTGCAAACTTGCAGCAAGTTTGACACGGCAAGAGTGCAAGCTTGAAACAAGTTAACACAAACGAGTTAGTCAACACGCGTCAAACTTGTCACAAATTTGGCGCGTCAAGCGCATTGCCAACTATAGCAAAAACAGAGTACGCAGATAAACCTCGGCTTCGAAACCCCGACAACCCACTTCATAGCCAGTCGCCTTAGCCACTCAGCCAGTTAGCCTCTGATAAGAAGGTAGATTGCGATTATACATCGTGCATCTACACGATTTATTTTAAACTGTTTTCTTGATTTCATTAATTTTTTAAATTTTGAGTACAGAATATGATTTGAAGTCAAAGAGAGAGTGACTTTCACTAATAACTGCGTTTGCTAGTAGAATAAATTATGAAATTAGGGTTCAAAAGTAATTACTTTTAAAATCGGACAAAATGTGAATTATTATTTTTCAACAAACATTGACTGTTTTTTAGGTTTAATTTTGTTTATGAACGTTAAAATTTCATCATTAAGAAAAAGGCGATACATAGTTTTCTTCAAAGTGAGAGTTGTATATTTAGTAAAAAGATGGAGAATTTTTCAATTGTTTTTTTATCAAAAGACCTAATAAGTTTTTTTTATAAATTATCATTGATTTATTGAATTAATGAAAAGAAGGACGGTCAAGGAGATGCTATTAAAAATCGGATGTTTTTTAAAACAGAAAGATATATACAAGTGTATGCAGGTCGTGGTGTGTAAATGTGCTGTATCAACTTTGCAGCAAACTTGTTTAGCAAGTGGGTTGGTCGATTATGCTTTGTTACTTTGCAGGAAGTTTGCTGCAAAGTTGTCGCATCAAGTTTGTCATGACAAGGTAATATCGAGACAAATCACACTTACTGCAAGTGTGCGTGCTATCTGGGTGTAATGTTATGTGTAAACTGTACGCCTCTCAAAACAGCATTCGGAATGTCCTGAACCAATTAAGTGCTCATCTGCAACGGCCAACACTTTTCAGGCACCACTGGTAGGGGATGTGGAGGGATGTGACGCGTGGTGAAGTTTTCCCACGAGTCACTTAGAGGTCCAACCAGCATTCATCGCAGACATGATATGGACGGACAAGACTTGCTTTTCGCATAATGATGTACACAACAAGCAAAAAGCTGGATACTAAGCACCTGTTAAGTGTGTACAGGAAAATGCAGTCCAATACGCCCGGATATGCATTGTACAATAATATAAATGAACTAATGACAGGTAAATGCTCTTTCCTTCAGCATTTCCTGACTTCAAAGTTTTGGGAATCTCGACCAAAAAATGCACTTTTGTGTGTCCTAATTTAGACATTAATCTACGCATGATGTCTTTTCGTACTAAATCAATGATTCTCTTCAACTTTGCAACTTGCATGGATTTGCCCTGTGAATTTTTGCATTTTCCCTTCGAACTTTTAAACACTCTAAACCCAATGGGTAAGTGGGACGACGTGAGTTAAAAAAAATCTTATCTTAAAACTCACTTTTTTTCTTCATCTCGTACCCTATTCGAGACAGGAACTATAACTTTGAACTTTGCCACTAGATAGTATTGTTTGCGGTCTCTTATATAGCGTATAAGAAATTTACTATGCCTGGATACCACTTCAATGACTATAGCTCTCGCCGTTGTGAAGATAATGCGGCAATGGGGACTAGGACTTTAGAGATCATCCTGTCAAACGATATATATTAGAAAACTTTATATATCAGGTAGTATTTATTCTAAAGATGTAATTTTCAAAGTAACATATTTATTACAAAATTGTAATCTTTCTTACATTAACTAAGAAAATAAGCCTCAGAACGGAGTCAGTCTCATATTATTAGTCGAAGATTAATTTCCAGTTCAGGAAAGTCTCAAATTCCTAATTTGTGCTTCTGTAACAGAGATCGAGGATTCATTTCAGGAGCTCCGTTTACTGAATAAATCGGATTCAACAGATAGGGCAACATCCTGTTTCTAATGATTCAAGAGATCAGAGGATCAATCGGACTTAAATTAGCTTTCCAGGAAAAGTCAATCAACCTTCTTGTAGAAGTTCTAAAAATAATTTAACAAGAAAGTCAGCAGAAATGTATACATTTGCCATGAAATGAAGTAAAACAGGAATCTATATATATAAAAGAGAAAGTACTCATCAACCAATTTCCCAAATCACTGGAACTAGAAACTTGAAATTTTGTAGGTGGTTGCTTCTTGGGGGGTAGGTGGTCATTAAGAAAGGATTTTTCGAAATTTCAATTACAATTTTAATTAATTTAAAGTTACCTTAAATTTTATCTCTTTTCTGTAATCTTTTAAGATTTTTCTGTAACATCACACAAAACTCAGTGTAATATCATCTTAAAGTTGAAACAATTAGCTTTTCAATGACACCAATTTCATTTCTATGCAACGTTCTATTTAATTTTAATTAATTTTTGAAAATGTTTGAAATACTGTTTCCAACAATGTTTTTATTGTTATCGTCTGCAGCTTTTTTGCAGCATGCTTTGAAAAACTTCTTCACCGATTAACCACTTAACTGAATAGTTTTCTTTGCTATCTAATAAGATGACCCCTCCTGTTTTGGAAAGGGGCTGTCGTTTTCATTCATCTAAGAAGGCATAGGATACTTAAGATGCTTATGGATCCTACATATTTTTTGTGCCAAATTGTAAAGCTAATTAATGATTCAATTTTAGTTTATAAGACTAAATTTTCGATTATTCGATGCACGAGTATTCTCGGGCTGTTAAGTTAAGTGGTTAAAGAAAAGAAAGTAAACTTTATTAACTGAGGACTTATGATGGCGATTTGCGTTTTGAAAGTTATTCCTGTTGATATTTTGAGATGTAATTTGATAAATCTGTGGCAAATTATTTATAAATAGGTGTGCTGTCTTTGTACATATTTCTATTGCAAATTTTTTCATTCTGTTCTGTTTTTTTCGCGAAAATATATAAACTTAAGAAAAAGACAAACAGACTTCGTAGATTCCGATGGAAAAACTCAAGTCAAGAACCGGAATTCTGACTCAATTGCAATTAATAATACAGACATCTTATATTTTGTAAAATGGTGTACAGAAAAAATTAATTAAGGTTATTCTGACTATTGTAAAAATATTTGCAGTCCAGTTCTAAGTCTTGAGAATACGAGTTTGTGTTTTAGATCTCAGATAATATTCTCAAAGTATCAAAAAATCAACGGTAGGCTGTATCTGCGAAACGGCCGCTGGAGTTGAGGGGCGTAGACTTACTTACCTTACTCAGCTGTGACTTTCTGAGACTAAAGTAGCTGTATGTGACTATTAACTCTATAGTCTATAGTGACTTTGCGACTCTGTCTATGTAAAATTCTTCGTGATTTTCACCAACTTTGCAACTCGACTGTGACTACACCTTAATTCCAAATTCTAAAATTCTTTTTGCAATCTTTAATGTATATATTTCTCTGTCAAACTGAAACTGCAACCTTCTACTTTATTTGGTTGCGGAGCTATAAGCGTTTAACTTTAGCGGTGAAAGCGTCATCATTTTTTCCTTTCCTGACACATTAGACCACTATGGATAGACGCAAGTCTACGTCAAAACATGAATTACGTAATTTATAAGATACAACCTATTAAATGCACTGCGCGCGTGTTAAAAGCTTGTTTCAGTAGTACATTAAAACTTCGATTAACTGCTGCAACTGATGATCGATTAGACGGTTAACAGAAATCTCTTGATGTATACACTTCCCACTTATATCCGTTACAACCCCCCTTAACTTCTGAATGGTGACAGATTAGGCCATAAAGTTGGTGTCTATGTAAAGTAAAAAGGCTATGCGCTACTCGATGAGACAACTTACAACGCCATCTATCGGCAAATTTTGGAATTAGCGGTCCTATCTCGAAAACAGTACAAGATACGGGAAAAAGACCAATTACAAAATTGTAGAGAGTCTTCGATTTAGTACAAAAAGATACCTTGTACACATTAATACGAAGAAATTAACGTTTAAAGTGCGCATTTGTTTGTTCTCGATTTCCGAAACTGTGACGTCTCTAAACGTGTTAAAACGATAAAAAAAAATTAGTTATCATAATATACCTTTATTTTCGGTGTTCAATGTGTTCTCCGGCATCTAAAATGCAGATTTGAGTCCTTGTTTAAATTTCATTTTGCACACATTTTAGTATGCATTCGGCCTTGAATTTTGCATTAATTAAAAAACATACTTCCATTGCAGAAGAAAATAATATGGCGTTGCTCCAGAATTTTTTATTAAATTGATTATAAATAGCAAAACAAGAGAAACAGAGATATTTAAATCAGATTTCTATTTTACTTTACTGATATTGAAAAATATCTCATTAACTTGGAAATTGATTTGAGGTCGCCTGTTAATTTAAAAGTGGTTCAGATCTTGACTACGGTTTTTAACGGTGGATGAAGATTTAAATGTTTATTTGTCTTGTAGTATTCTTGATGACTAGTTTTGTATCATTCTTAAAAATTATTAATAACTTATGAACAAAAATTAGCTTTATGCTGATTTCAAAATTCGGTTGCGTCAGTTTCTAATATTTTGAGAAACTACGACAACTTAAAAATATTTGTTCTGATGATATAGATATTTTTCCTCGAATTCTGTCGAATGCGTATCTATATAAATAAAACTGAAACATGACAATGTTTAATTTAATTTCATGCAATTCTTAAAAAATAATTATTAGCAATTTATGGTGAAAATTAAAAATCGTTTGTTTCACTTGATATTTTCATTTTATTGAAACATTACAGATGACAAAAGGATATTGTTTATTATAGTATTTATTATAATATTTCTTATAATATGATAAACAATATCCATTTAAAATAATATTCATATAATATAATAAACAATATCCATATAAAATAATATTCATATAATATAATAAACAATATCCATATGAAATAATATTCATATAATTTAAAAAACAAACAACAGTAAAAGTATTTTTAAATTAAAAGTATAAAGACATGAAAATATTGTATCCCGAGAAAGATGGTATAAGTAATGTGCTGCTATGTGGAGGAAGTCACAGGCAACAGCTAGTAGTATATAAAACCAATGCAGAAAAAGATTAGCATTTTTGAAAGATATTGATTGGAAGAGAGAATTCCGTATTTCAGAATCGGAATCATATCCTTGGTTATTCTTTTAATAGAAATTTTACACGTCGATAGTTCTACAAGATGTCCTACTGAATCATGGCAGGCGTGATAACTGATTTTATTACTAATGTAGCAAGGCAGAAATATGTGGGAAAGGAACAACAGATCTGTTTTCTTTATTAGAAATGGGAAAATAACAAAAATTAATGGAAAAATACATTGATTAAGGATAAAGAAAGGATATTTTTTTTGTTTTAAAGGAACGCTATATTAAATTCAGAACCCTAAAGAAGAAGTTACAAAAACTCATTTGAGTCAAGACCTACTTCATCGATGTGAAAATACATTTTATAACATAACAGAAGCGTTACATGAAATAATTGTTTTTATATTAATGAATAAAGCAAAAAAGTAAACATATTTAATGCTAAAACTTCTCATAGTGCTATTCGGAAAATTTAGAGCGATGTAAACTTTTATATGTTAAACAGCTTTCATTTATTGATAAAAACTTATTTTTGTTCTTTGTTTCATTCGCTTTCCTGTATTAGATCGATGTTTTTTCTTTCGCTTTCGCTCGATTTGAAACAAAAGAAGAAAGTAATTCAATGCTTTCATTAAGAATGTTCCACATCAAAACGGAGGAAAATGTGAAAAAGACTAGGATTAGCCCATAAAAATTAACTGAAAGACTCTCCTCTCCCGCCGTTTCGGTACTTACGTATTAACGCCAACGAGGCTACAGATTTGGCGTATTTAAGTGCCGCCAAATTTGGCGGTTTTTGTACTTACGTATTAACGCCAATTTGACGGTTTTTAAGTGCCGCCACCGCAGCTACAGATTTGGCGATTTTTAAGTGCCGCCAATTTGGCGGTTTTTGTACTTACGTATTAACACCAATTTGGCGGTTTTTAAGTGCCGCCAATTTAGCGGTTTTTGTAAACAAGATTGCTCTTTATTGGCGCATTACCGCCAATCTGTAGCCTCGGTGGCGTTAATACGTAAGTACCGCCGTTTCCTTTCTAATAATCTTCTCCCAGAAAGCTGCCTTATTTAAATTAATTACCTGTTTTTATTCATTCCAATTCAAATTAATATTTTTCCCGCTCTTTTAACTTCCTTACATGATAAACCACAGTTGCTCTCAGACTTGAAGTTTCAATTACCTCATTTATCAGTTGATTTGTCGAGGAAATGTTTTCTATTCAGAAGAAAGGTTCTAAAGTTTGTCATTTTAATTAATTTTTACCACAAAAAGATACTTGTTTGATAATTGCTACTGAAAAAAGTACCGGGAGTTCAAAACATTAATTAAAAGATCAAAAGTGTGATTAAATTAAAAGATTCTGATTACTTTAATTATTCATAAAGAATTTATATTTACTTAAATATCGAAAAAAGAAGGAAAGGCGATAACTTTTTAGCCTTTTAATTAAATTAAAGTGTGAATAACTGGTGAAAAAATAAGAAATTTTTCTGCAAGCACATGTCGGGGCTCGTATGAAGCTATTGTGATTAATTAACAAATCAGAATACCGTGAATTCCGCATGTATCCCAATGCTTCACCGAACAAAATATTTTTAAAGTCACTGTTTCTTGAAGAAATGAATATAATGAGAGAGTTTTATTCGAAAACAAAAAAAAAGATATATGTGTTTTTTGGTCGAGTCTTTTTGCTTCAGATTCGCCCAAGAGATCCATGGATATTGTAAACTGTTAACAATAAATATACGATTCATTTAGTGGAAGAATAATACAGCGCTCAACTTTTTTTATAACAAGTTGTCCAAATGAACATCTCTACTAATAATAAATGAGAATGTGTGTGTGCGTGTCTGTGTGTTGGTCCTTTACAGAGCAGACCGCTCTAGGGCTACGAGATTTGGCACAAACATACTTTGAAGTATGGGAATGTGCACTCCGAGCCCTTTTTTGAAATTTTTATTTGGCAAAATTTCGACGTTTTTCCTTAATAACTTCCTAAAATTTTACAGCACAAATATTATTTTTCACCATCTGAAAGTGCGAAACCTTTCCAGTGATATCAATTAAATTTCCGTACAATGTTTTATTGAATTTTAATAAATTTTAAAAAGAATTTTTTTTGTACAATTTACAACAATACTTTTCATTGTTGCAACGCAACTCAAACCGCTTTCATTGTTTATTGCATATTTTTCTTTCATCGTTTTAATCTGAGATAGGATCGTTATACATTTTGCTTTCATATTTCATATTTTATTTCGACAAGATTTTTGCGAAATCTGTAAACCAAGCTCTCCAAGATATTGCTTTGTTTATATTAACATACATAAGTTGGAAGGTTATGGTTGCTATATTTTTATTCCTTTTTCAACATGTTATCTACCAAACACCTTTTAGTGCCATAAAATGTCCTGCGTCATTTTAATTTTGAAATCAAATGCATACTTTAAAAGAATTATAAGAAAGTGAAGATAGAGCGAACAACGTGTAATTAGGGGTTACTGCACATGATCAGTTATTTGACTCCATTAGAGGCATTTATATAGACAATGAACAGAACAGGTTCAAGTTCACTAATAGAGCATGGGTTAAATATCTACCACAATCTGAAGTTTAAAATTGCGTTTTTAAGAGAACCATGAATATAAAATGATACAAGATTGAATTGAAATCCTATTCCCGGCGAACAGGCTGGTCGCCGAAAGCGGCTAGTAATTAATAAGTATTAACCCTCTAAGCGTTTCACACGTATTTTTCCGTCTCTCAAACTGAGCTCAAAAGCAGAAATTCATGTCCATATGTACTTTTTTTAAACCGCCATGGGAAAAATATTTTTAATTTCTCAGAGGCTTTGTTTAATGCGAAAAAGACCCTATTATTCAATTTAAAAGCAAATTTTTAAGACTTTAAATCTTCTACATCAAAATAGCTAATTGCTCAGAGGGTTAAAATGTCATTTATTTTAAATAGTGAGATAAAATAAAATTTCAATTCAATAAAGTAGAACATCAGTAAGGGTCAAAATTTTAGTTATCGAATAATCGATCTAATGGGTTCAATTTAGTCATGAGCGCTTTGGTTATTTACGAAAAAAGAATTCGAACATTTGCTTGAAAATAAATAACAGTTATTCTAAACAGTTGTAATTATTGGAGCAGAAACTGGCGATCGACGTTTTCGTTATTTACAGAAAAAAAAGGGAATGGACTCTTCAACAAAAATAACTGGCTCTTGGAAAAAGCATCATACTGTAACAGATATAATTATCCTTCTCTCAGCCGAATAAAAAATTATTTGCCTGAAGGGTTGGTGGGTCTCACCTGGTCAAAGCACATGCCAGTGATCCAGGGAATTAACTCGCTGACTACCATCCGAAATTGGCAATTGCCAAAGGCGAAAAACTGAAAATACCAACCCCATATTCCTGTGTGAAGTTTAAAATTGAAAAGAATATAATGAATGATCGGCAAGAGATCTGGGACGACTATGACTCTAAATCAGGTAGGAGAACCCAAATGTGCCTAAAGTGAATAGAAAATTTTTAGTTTTTAGAAAATACCTGGTTTTCTTCTTGTCGTTTCTTGGCCATTTCCCTATTATCTAAATGGATTTAAAAAACTAAATTCTTCCTTATGCCCCTGTGGTTCCATTGAAGAAGTTGACCACTATGTGTTCAGGTGACAATACACCAAAGATTTCCATCTGAATTAACCAATAGCGGCCCATAGGTAGGCGTGGTTAAAAAATTTGCAAGAAAACAGGAAGCGTTTTTCGAATTTAATGAAAATTTGTGAAATTAGCATATATTTTTGCAACCAGTTCACCCAGGGCTGAGCAATTGGTCTTTTATTTTATTGGCTTGATCAAGCATTTTAACTCAAACATATTTTATATTGTTCTTTATGACCGCCTGGACCGGCGTGCTTTTATTAGTCTGCGTAGCGGCTGATTTTGTGCAATTTGATTATTTAACATTTTTAATGGTTTTAATTGCAAAAGCTTTTCCTGTGGATATTTTAACAAATTTTGACTTTTTTTCTGGAAATTTTGCTTAGAGAGATTCTTAAAGAAAATGGTATTTGAGTCCACTTTGGCTCCCTCTGCCGAAAAAAGGGAATAAAAGCGGACGAAAAATCGATCTTGTGAATCTCCTGCGTCATAAACCCCGTAACTTCATTGCTAAGTAATTATAACCCTATATAAATAAGTACTAAGTACCCTGCCATGGCCATGGAAGATTTTCAAGTGCGGTTTTTAAATTGTTGTAAAGAAAATGGAATATATATTTTTTAACTTGAAATGTTATTTAATTCTTAAAAGCTTTTTATGTGTGTGCTTTCAGTGGCATTTTGTTTTGGAGTGTGATGTGTTGGTGGTTTTTTTGGGGGGAGGGAGGTTGTAAAGAACCCGTTCGGGCTGACTGTTTATGTGGGTTGAATTTATTTGGAGTTTTTTTCAGTTTTTGTATGTAAATTTCAAAGTGATTTTAAAATGAAAAAATATTTGTACTGCCGCAGTGACATAATAAAGGCGTCCAGAGCATGCCACCCAACATTTAACTCTTTAATCCCAAGGATACTTTTTCTTCTAGCTCCTTTAAAACTGGGTCTTTTTTGGAGGAAACGACATGAAATAGACTCTTCCAACCTGGGGGGTAGTTTTCCCCACCACCCACCCTCTGCTGCAACATTCCCTTAAGGCGTACTGAAAGAGGCTGTGGTTGGCAAGGATAATTAGACCCCCTACCACACTTATCTCCTAAACGATCTCAGAACCTCCCCTCAAAAGAAAGCAAGCCTTCGTCGCTGTTAAGGGGAAATTTTTAGACCGCCCCACTCGGTGTGAGAGGGTTAACAACACAATGTCCTAATGGGGCGTCGGGAACGGAAAAATGATGACCCTTTTCATGGTAAAGTTAAACGCTTATAGCTCCTAGAGAGTTATTTTTAGTTTAATTTAAAATAGAAAGGTAGACATTGAAGGGTTCAAAAATAATTTTATAATTTGGAATTACTGTTTAGTCACAGTCGAGTTGCAAATTTGGTGAAAATCACGAAGAATTTTGATGACGTCACAGCGACCGATGCGTGCGCAAGCAGAGACCATCCTAGATCCCCTCGATTTCTCATACGTAACTGTCTGGCGGCCTCAGTCGCTTTCTGGAATCAGTTGTGAGCGGTATATTAACTGGAGTTTCCAAATTTTGTTACGAGAAGGTATTTGATTTTCTTAAACATATTTTAATCTCAGTATGGTTCCTAGAAACTATCCAAGCACATCAGGCAATTCATTCATCGATCTCACGTTCAAGCGATATATTACTCCAGAATTGTTGGATTACGTTTGCCATTTCTCGTAAAATCATTCGATTTTACATAAGATTGTTACTAACAGAAATTGTATCCAGTATTATTAACATGAATAAATATATTACATTTGAAAACAAGAATTTTTTCAGCGGAAAAAACCCAACCGAAATCACGAATCAGTCACATAAATTGAGAGTTATTTCAGTCACATAATCTCAGAGTCACGAAGGGTTACTTCAGTCACATAATTTCAGAGTCACAAATAGTTACTTCTGTCACATAATCTCATAGTCACAAAGTGTTACTTCAGTCACATAATCTCAGAGTCACAAAGAGTTACTTCAGTCACATAATCTCAGAGTCACAAAGAGTTATTTCAGTCACATAATCTCAGAGTCACAAAGACTACTTCACTCACATAGAGCTACTTCAGTCACATAGAGCTACTTTAGTCACATACAGCTTCTTTAGTCATACAGCTTCTTTAGTCACATACAGCTACTTTAGTCACATAATCTCAGAGTCACAAAGAGTTACTTCAGTCACAAAGATCTACTTCAGTCACACAGAGCTACTTCAGTCACACAGAGCTACTTTAGTCACATACAGCTACTTTAGTCACATACAGCTTCTTTAGTCACATACAGATACTTTAGTCACATAATCTCAGAGTCACAAAGAGTTATTTCAGTCACAACGAGCTACTTCAGCCACATAGAGCTACTTTAATCATATAGAACTACTTTAGTCCAGTTGTAAGCAAGTTTGCGCCCCTCAATCCTAACGGCGGTTTCCGCAGAGACAGCCTCCCGTCGAATTTCTTAGGTCAGGTTAGGTTAGGTAAATCATTTTTTGGTTTCTTTTTTCCCCTGCAAATTAAAAATTATCAAAAATTAATAAAATCTGTACTTGTAACTGTTTTGACTGCTAATTTCAAAAGACTGCTAAAGAAGTCTCTATAAAGTTATATGTGACTATAAATTTTGATGAGAATCTGTGACATTCCTTAAATTTAGACAAGAATACATGCATATTTTAAGAACTTCACTTTAAAACTTGCTATTGTGCGTTAATCTCTATTTAAAATGTTTAATAGGTGTACTTTGACCTCATATCCTTAAAGGTCATACATTTAGTCATGCAAAAAGTATTTTCGTGTTGTGACTTACTTAATTATAAATTAAGGCGCACAAGATATGGCCTAAAAGGTGAGTTAAGCATTCTGATGAAAAAAATTCCTGATGGTAGCAAATTTCTTCCTAAAATGTTTCCAAAATTTAAATTAGAAACACTTGTAAGAAAAACCAATTCGAAACACGAATGCCTGGAATGAGTTTCCTCGTTCAACTTCATAACGGCCAGGAAACCCATAAATAAGTAATTCTAATAGAAGTGCAAGCCTTTTAAAAGTCCTTTCTCAAAAGTCTTCCTCTTTAAAGTCTGAAGAATGATTTTGAGCGCAGAACAAAGCTTGCTTTGACGCCATGGTACAGTTATGTACGTACGTCTCAACTCTTATCGGAAGAACAACGCTTATCCTTTAAATCCAGGCAGATCAACTAGTTTAATAGGGCCAGGAATAACTGTACCGTGGCCGGTTTGCAACACTGATTCATTGTGAGCAACCTCTTTCTCTTCTTTCTTCCTTGCCAATTTTTCTTTCATGGAGAAAGTGAGGCAAGTCTGAGGCTATTAGGAAGCCTCCCATTCCTTGCCAGAGAACCACCTGAAAAGTCCTTTCATTCTTTTAACGATTATGCGATTGGGCCACAGTCCATTCTCTATTTTCCTCCAAAATGAATGAGCTGACCTCCAGTGTTTTATGACCATTTCGTAATGGGATGCGAATTTATGACGATAAGGCACCGTTCATCTGGGTATAAGGGCTGTTAATAGGTCTTACAAACTACGCACTTCATTTCGAAGGGGAAAACTATACATTGCTTCACTTAATAAATTGATTGGAGTTCCTGTAGATGGATGTACTTTCTATTTCTAGAGAAATTAGTTAGTTAAAGAAAAGAGTTTTTTTTCAGTATTTTGTGCACAATTATAACGAAAAGATAGTAGAAATAGTAGTCTCCATGCTGTTAAAACCAGCGGAAGTGGTCACCCGTAAACTTTCTCATATACATCCTAACGCGGGTGGGGAAAAATACTCCAAGCGGCAGCAAATGCGCCATTCCCTAACACAGGTGAGGAAAACCCCACCTTTATTTGCTTCGTAGAATGATTAAGAAACCGAATATGCAATTTGAATGCCTTTTATTCAACCGATTGAAACCAAAACTGGACACAAATCTACAATTATAATTAGAAGACCTCATACCAAATTTCATTCATCTAAGTCTTTGCGTTTAGGAGTTATCGTGTTCACAAGCATGCGATTATACGGACTGGCAGACAGTCAACCCTTCGACGCATTTGGTCCAAAATTCGAAACGGAACCACATTCTTGATTATAAACCTGCGTATCAAATTTTATCTATTTAAGTTTTTGAGTTATCGTGTTCATATGAGCACGGACAGACAACCAGACTGACTTACAGAGGAGGGATTTCGTCCAAAATTTAGCAGAAATCTACTAATTTTGAATGAAGCCCATATGCCAAAAATCGTCCCTCTAGCTCCAACCGTTTTTGAGTTAACTCTGTTCACAGACATAATTCCAAAATTGTGTTTGTCGGAATCTGAGAGGTCTGAAACGTATAGATTCATCAAAATCTAGAGTTCGAATTTTTTGACGATTACAATACTTTCTCTTTGTATATTTCGTTTACGAGAAAATAAAAAAATCTTATCTCTTAGCGGGCTATATTTCAACATCAGTCGTGGTGACTTTAGAAGCTCTTTAACCGTTACCTTCAAACAACAAAAAGGATAAAATGTCTAAGTGAACTTCTTTCAAACTTTCATGAGACGATATGATGTAAACATATGCTGGAATACTGCTCTATGATATCAATTTAATTTATGTACGCAACAAATCTTTGATTAGCAATTTAGAAATGCCGGATTACAATTATTGCATACATTACAGATGCAAATTTATCCAATAAAATATCGAGAATCTTTAAGAATGTGGAAAAAAAGGAGTTGCGAACGTTTTCCCCATGAATATCATATTCCCATTTTTCTGTAAAACTATGTCTTCTTAACATATACCAGTAATACAGTAGGACCCCGGTAATCCGGACGAATTCAGGCACATGGACGTCCGGATTAGTGGGATTTCCGGATTAACGAGGTTTTTAAAAAATAACGTAAAACACCTTTTTCAAAAATTGTATGTATAGGTACTATGGCATATTTGTATGAACTAACATTGCATTGAAAAATTGAATGAACATGATACAGTATGAACATGATATGTACATACATAATTACTACATATGCAATTGAATGAACATAATCAGTGTCCAAAAAAGTCATTGATTTTTATTTGCGCGGCCGTTCCAATTTTTAATTCAAATGCGCGGTCTCTTGAACGTCTGAGGAGCATAATTTCGTGTGCTTCAAAATTTTGCTCTTCGGCCCACCGTAATGAAGTGCTGAGTGCCGCCCCAGCCTCAGAATGAGAAATTTTGATGGGGTTTACAGGGGTGACGTCGTCATCATCATCATCATCTTCTGCTGTTACCGTCCTGAAAATTTCATCATCTGTTAAAATTTTATTTCGAGCCAAACTGTCTTCAGCCTCAGCAGCCCACTGGAGGACTTCAGTGTTAAACATCGGGTTCGTGTTTTGTAATTGGTTAATGATTGATGCAAGCAACTTCAGAATCAATAAAATTGGAAAGCAAAATTTTCCACGACTTGTTGATCAGCAATGTAGACACAGATGCCCAACAGTTAGCA
>BGPR01008162.1:39993-65688 GCA_013235015.1 Araneus ventricosus
TCGTAAGAAGCAACTTGCGATATCCCAGCTTGATAGTTTGAATAACATTCTGATCCATGGGTTGGATCAGCGTAGGATTCGGGTTTGCATCATTCTCTATGGACCGTCCGGATTACCGAGGGTTCCGGATTAGCGCGTGTCCGGATTACCGGGGTTCTACTGTATATAAAATCTTGGTAAGCAGATTCGCTTGTGTTCTTTCGTCAGAACGTTTCATTCAATTTTGACTTGTCTATCGGAAATGATATGCATAGCTCTCTTAAAGCTTCACTCTTCTTTCTTTTTTTCTTGAAACTTTTACCCTTTAAACTGGATTGTTCAATTTATAAAAGTGAGCATTAAATCATCACTAACTCGCAAAAAATATTATAAATGTTTCAACCATGTTTCATTTCTCATAAGGACATTTACGCGCAGTTTATCTAGAATTTTGCAATTGTTTGCTCAAGCTATTGTTGTAATCAAGTAATTTTTAACTCAGTATCAAAGGATTAAAGATGTCAAGTCTTTTACCGCCAGAAGATGCTTAAGAGCCTCACTGCTGAATTAAACATCTGTTATTGCAAAACTCTTAAGATTCATAAAGCTGCTGCTAAGCACAAAATCCTGAATACGCAATAGGATTTATCATGATAACGTTTCTGGTAGAGCGCGTTTTTACTAAAAGTTTCGTTTATTATCAAGTTACTGATAAGTCATTCACGCACTTTATTCTATTATTTCCTTTGAGGTTTCAAACTATGCATGCACTGAACTGAAAAAGCATAGCTTTGCCCTGAGACTTAATCGCTGCGGTATGGCCTAGAGATAATTGAAGTGGCAAGAAATGTTTCTTTCATCCGCCCAACATTTTTAACTTTCGAATGAATTACTGATTTCAACTGCAGCCACTCTGTTTCAAATCTTGGGGATTTGTTTGGGAACCTTTTCAAATGCTGAGGATGACACTTACGCCAGCCTCTTCCTCTCAAAATTTTATACCACACCAGAATGAGGATGTTTAACCTTAACGAATTTAACATGTGCCTCATGTAGGGTCTTAGCTCAGTGATACTAAGCTATGAAGGACTCACCAGACACAGCAATATTAGGATATTAATTTTTAATTAAGATTCTTGATTAAATGATTTTCTACAAGAATGTACAAATTAACATCAGTTTAAAACAATTCTGCTTAACTGAGGACGAGATAGCGTAAACAAGTCAAAATTAAATCTGGATTCAATCGCAGATTTGTCACGATTTCACTCGTAGGTAAATTGGAAAGTTCTACTCAAGGCGAGTACAAGTCCGTTGACCGGAAAAGAGATTTGAGGGATTAGACCGCTCAAATATCTACGTATAACCATTCACGAGTTATACCAAGAAGATAATTTGCAGTGACGTAGGGCACGTCCAATTCGATAAGAATTCCTAAAAATGCTTTTAGCTCGTGACGAGCGATAATCAGCCAAAGATTGGCTTCTGTTCACGGGTCAAGGCCCGATCCAACAGCTTCTCAGCCTGAGAGCTGCCTTTCAAAATTCTCGGTCACGAGAATTTTAATCTCGGTTCTCCAAACGAACTCTAACCTGATCTCTCGATCATCTTCCCTGATCCCTTCCGAGTTCCAGTTTAAAAAGCACCTTTGACCCTGCCCTCCGAGGCGGGGTCACAAATTCAGCTATCTTCATTTGTCGAAGAAGGAGACAGTTTTCCCCAAAGACAAATCTCTGTCTTGTATCCCGTAATGCTAATGGCCATAGTCACAAAGCAATGCTTTGGTCCTGGCTGCTTGGGTGTTCGCCCGAGGTATGTCGGGGCCGCGTTTCAAACAAATCCCTCCGGATGATGTAATCAGGAAAGGGTTTTAACAGCGTTGGCATCCCTTTTTCCGATTGCTTTCAGCTAGCTATCTGGGAGGTCCAGTCAACTTTCGTGTGGGAAATTGGTGGGTGCTTTTCAAGACCTCATACTCATCCTCTCAACCATGTATTTTTTTTTAATGGAAACGTTGGTCGAACCTGTGAATCTTCTGTCCTCAAATTAACACCAGAGGACAGAACAGAACACCGCCCCATGCCCTTGTGCCTGATGCCTTTAAAGCAACTGAACCGGTTGAATGGACTGAACATCCTCCTTTTAAGATGTGGAAAGGTAAGGAAAGATTTTTAAAAATTAGGAAAATTTATTAATCAAAATAAAATACGCGATCTCTTACAAAAATAAAACATTCTTCTTTAAAAATTAGTAAACACGTAGAGCTTCTTCGAAGAGTTATCATCAAATGTAATGTAACTTATATATTTAATTTATACGTATACATGGGTATTCTGGATGTTCAACCTTCATAAAAATCAATATTATTGTTCGAAGACTCAAGTTTAAAATTATCAATTTGTGAAAGAACCCTCATTATTTGGTTTCTCCTAGAGAGCAAAAGCAACTCAGCTCCTGCAATGCCGATTTCTTTCTGAATATTAACGGTATTGAACTGGAATTTTTATATAAGTTGTCCTATACATCTGGCGCGGAAGTGACGAAAGAAAAATTACGCTACGTTTCGCAAATGCTCATTAAAAAATTATTTACTGCAAATACTCATATTTCCAGTAATATTTAAAGTATTTAATTAAAATTTTAATACAGGGCCTCTTTTACATATTGTCAAGTAATCTGTAAGTTTCGTACAATTTAATTTAAAACTCTGAAGATTACAAGCAAATCTTTAATCTTCCGGATAATTCGTGCTATTTTTTCAAAAATTCGTGTGAATATTACGCATATCAAACATAAACATTGGTGAAAATTTCAACTCAGTAACAGTTTTCTGTGAAGCAGGGTATGTAGAAATCCCTTTTCGCCATCATCACTTTCTGGTCGCCTCTCTAAATGCCCTCGTGGCTGAATTTTCACTATAAAATGTTAATTCCGACAATAGTATGTCCCATGATTCTTCGCAACTAATTGAGAACCATAGTATCTATATTAGCATCAATTTTTTAGCACCTTAAGAATTGTCCTAAACTTTTGGATACCAGTGAACATACCTAATGCCCACAATAAATCTCGTTCCTTTATTTATAACATGATTCTAAGATCATTCTCAATTGCATGAAATAATTTAACATATCGATAGAAATAATATTTAAAATATGTTAATTCGAAATGTATCTTCCTAGGTCCCCTCTGGAGTGTGTTATTTTCATCAAACTCTCTTTTTAACGTAAAAATATTGAATGACTGGACAAGGAAGGTCATTTCATATTCTAAGATTAAGAAAAATATTTTTTTCAAACTTTACTAACTCTTTCTTGCCCTCTTCTTAGGAAACGAAAGTCATTTTTTCATTCAATTTGTTTTTCAGTGAGAAGGTCAAGAAAAAAATTAACTCCTTAAATGAGAAAAACTTTAATCCAATTAAAAGTTGTTGCTTATGATTAATGAAATTTCCGTAATGGGTCTTTTTTGTAATAAAAGAGGAATTTTGTACAGAAGAAAAATTTATAACCATGGTATCTTGAAAAAGACAAAATTATTAAAATACTTTCTTGGAGCTCGGGGAAAACACGCAGGTAAAACACCTTCATATTATTTTTTACTTAATTATTCTTAGAGCTATAAATCAAAGAAGCATGAAATAAAGAAAGATATGATAAATATTTTTATCAGTCTGCATTATTTATTCTTGGAGAATTGTATTAATTTTTAAACACAGATCATATTTGCATAATTGTAATTCACCCAAAAAATTGCCTTCACAAAGGGAATTTTGCCAGGGAAATCGCTTATGTTTTATTTTTCGTTTCGTCACCTAATATCATTTTATCAGTCAAGTTGCCTTGACATTCTTTACCCATTTTTTGGGTCCTTCAGCCTTTGGGTCCTCAGAAACTTAACCTCAATTTATTAACATTTAAATTTAATCCTATTTCATATACCAATTTAAAATAAAAATGTTAAAAATTGTTAAAATTTCAACTTTTCTGAACCCAAAAAAATTTCTTTGAAGAAAATTTGTACAAAAATGTGGTTCAATTTGTAGAAGACAACACAATACACATTCAGTAAAAATCTTATGTAAAAATAACCAATAGTTCTTGAGATATCGTGCGCGCAATATCAAAAAGACACATTTTGAGATATAGCGCTTTAAATATAGGTCATATTCAATGTATACGTTGATTAGCTGATACATTTTATAATACATAAGAGAAGTCGAATGGCGAAATTTTTCAAATTGCCACCCGCCATCGGAGTTCTAATATGGATACATTTTCTGTCAAGGGATTGACTTAATAGTCAAATAATATTCCCTCTGTGACCTGAATTTATCCAAGATATTGAACAAGGAAAAACCCTTTCTTAAACAAAGAAAACTTCATAAAGTTTTCTCTCCAATATATGAAAAGAAGATAAAATTAATCTTACCCTCTGCCAAATAGTAGAACAACGTCATTCAAGCAATTCAGACAGAGACAAAGGAAATAAAGTCTATAAGCTAGCAAACCTAGCTCCATCTATTGAGAAAAATTCTAGCCAAACTAACATAAATTCAGAAGCTCTGCAATTCTTTTTTAATAAATTTATTATAGTAAAATAGTTTATAATAGTATCTATAGAGAAAAACTCCAACCAAACTAACATAAATTTGGAAGCTTTTCAATCCTCTTTTAATTAATTTATTACAGTAAAAGAAATTACTTGGGTAGCCGTTTTCTTTTAAATTATTAATTAAATTAGCATGAGCTGTGACAAATGTTGAATGGTTATTACAAATATTTTTTTATTCTATTAATTTGTAAATAAATGGTATTTGTTAGAATTTTAGAATTAAGGTTAGTATGAAAGTCATAAAGTGTAATGGCCTTAAAATTAAAGTATTTTCGTTTATTATAAATGCCAATATTGATACCTGAATCCAAAATTTCAATTTCCAAATCTGAAAAATTGCATTTGTTAATTTCATCAGTGGTTTTGTTTAATTTAAGGTCTTCTTCTAAGCTCTGTGTTACATGATATAGTTTCATATTCTATACTATATTTGTTATATGTGCTGTGTTGTGTTATATGTGTTTTGTTATTTGCTGTATATGTGTTTTGGTATATGTTTTGTGTTATATGTGTTGTGTTTTTTGTGTTGTGTATTACATACAGTGCTATTGCATGGTAGAGTTTCTACTCTACAATGGCAGTGTTAGTGCAAAATCGGCGAAACATAGGTTTGTTCACTTTAAATCTCAAGAAGCTAAGTAACTAACAACAGGCTATCTCTCAATATACCGAGATGCTAGCCTTTTGTTTGAAAACGAGACAATAGCCTGATCAATGAATCACCCTATTTTATTAATTAAGCTTTAGTAAACTTTAACTAATAATGACTAGAAGATTTGTGCCATCTCACATCTGATTGTCACTTATTTATTAGCAGAATTTATAGTAGAAAATCTCATACACATTGGTAGAGTGCTTAAGGAATTAAAAAAACCAGGAAAAACAGAAATGATGAATCAATTGACACAACTTTCGTTCCGTAAATAGCTTTAATTTTATCAATTACTTTTCGTTTTATCCGAGTAACAGCAAAAAACGCATTAACAAATACAAAATAAAAAAATGCTGAATTGATGAAGTCAAATCTTTAAGTAAAGGGAACTTTTTAGTATAAAGACGGTTAGGAAAAATATTAAATGCAAAATATATAAATTTTCAATTCCAGAATTAAGTACTAAAGAGAAAGAATTCTTTAAACAAAAACGAAAGTAAAGATCTCCGAGAAGTGCAAAAATAAATTAATTCCAGTTTAACTTCTATTTGATATTAACGGAGTTCCGCGTCGATAAATGAACTTAAAAGAAACGAAACTGCTAAACTCAGCTGAAAAAACCTATCATAACTCCTATTTGATATTAAATCATCACAGAATCAAAACAGTATCCCCTGTCCAAATGCGTATGCTAATTTAGAGGAGACCGTCTGAATCGCTTTGGCAGATAGCCAAACCAAACCACGTGACCGTCACCGACACCCGTGGATAATTATTATATTGATGACTTAATGAAACTATGAGAACATGCTGGAAAAAATTAATAATCATATTTTTAATCAACAATGATCATTATTACTTGAAGATTTCTGAAGAATTATTAAGGACTTTATTTATCCGTTCTAAGTTTCAATGAAAGCGGAGCTCATTATTCTTAAGTAATGCGTTTCTAAAATCAAGATTTCCAAATATCTGAAATGGAAATTTCGAATACACATCAGATCATCGAAATTCGAATCAATTATTCCACTCTCTAGAATCACAAATTGGCTCTTAACAGAAATGGACCAATATATTGCACTGTTGTTGCAAGTCTTGCTTGAAACAATTTAAATGCTCTTCAGATACACGCAGTATAGCATAAGAGAATTTATAATTCGGTAAGACTTATTTCATGTGAGTTTTGGTGAGTCCAGTTCATAATTAAACGTTTCTAACGAAGGAAGCACTTCAGCCTTCATAAGGACAAGAGGAGCACTCTCCGAACTAGATACGGAGTTGTCGTTAATTTGCTTAATAATAGAACGGTGCTGTACAAGACCAACCCGTATCGAAAGATCTGACAGAATCTAATATCTGTAGCATTCAATTATTATCAAATTAGGGTCTTTGACGTTTATGGTTGAAAGGATTTAATTTAGGTTTCTCCTGCTGCTGGCTATGAAGGTTTAAAATTGTTGCGTCGATTTATCACATTCGAAACGACATAATGGAAAATATTTTCTTTCAGGGATCTTCTTTGTACTTCTAACTTCATCGCTTAAAGAGAATTTATAATCTTATAGTCCATGTAAATCTAATTTTGCAATTTCATTCTTTTATCCTATACCAGGATATGCAAACTATTTAAAAGTTCACTAATCATAAACTTCTAGTAAACTTTCCTTGATATAAAAGAAAAATTTTTAAATATATTTTCATGCTTCATAACAGACTGATTTAATTTAAGAAGCGTCTAATGATAAATATTTCATCTGTGACAATAGAAGGACTCAAATTAGAATTTCAATCATTCCATCATATGCACATGAAGTATTGGTGACTTCCCTTTACAGTGGAAAAATGCATGAATGTAGAGGGTAGAATGAAGCCACGAAATGTGATTTCAACAGTTCACCGGAGCTGAGAATCACAATATCTTTTTTGATGGAACATTCAACAAAAAATTCACTGATAAATATAACAAGTCGATTAATTCATCAGTGCGGTAAGCTCGGGATAATAACAAAATATGTCTGCTTTAGGTTATATCGGTTTTTTTCGTTTATCGTAGGAAAAGCACAAAAATAATAATATGCCCTGTCTGTTTCATCACGTTGTATACAAACATATAGCAGGGGTATAGTGCTCAAAGACTAAGACATCATACAGATATGCACGTCTGGAAATGTCATCTTTTAATATTAAATGGAGTTATTGATCCCCCCATGCAAGACAAAAGTTAGCTAAGAGATGATTTAAAAAAATCTTTGTATGCCAAACATCTTCCAGCAGTCGCTGCACCATAAATTGTTACTAGAGGTCGGTGAGAATTTCGCCCATTTCAACCATGACCTCCGTCGGCAGTAAAATGTGATATTCGTAAACATTGGAGGGAATTATTTTACCTATAGAACCGACGACGCACTTACCAAACCTATCCTACTTTGAGTCCTTTCACACGGAAGACCTGAGAGCTTTGGCGTAAATGCACTCTCTCGAAAAGTCCTGAGTATTTTGTATCATGCACCAATCCGGTATACACTGACAGAATGTCCAAGTTTCCACTGAACGAAGATTACACTTGGTTGGTGTAAATTGAAACACTTGTTACCTAGTGAATCTCGAAAATGTTAATTTTGGTGTTAATAAAATGCATATTTTTTCTGATGGCATTTGACTTGAACAGTTTTGACCATACATGGCTGAATGATTCCAACTCAACATTGACCACGACAAATAGCACCAGATGCTCTATAAAGGTATTACAATATTGGCATAACATTGTGCAGAATTCAAAATATGGAACAGCATAGTAAATATATCATACTACAGTATCTTTGTAAAAATAAACAACTCCACCAGTGAAGCCATTATCTCCATCCCCGACTATGACCCTGCCAGCCCACAGTGACACAGCCAGTTGGCTGCGCGCTCGGCGCCGCCAACTCTATAGGTAAGTATAATGATAGTACCTGTTAGTGAGTATCGCCAAAAGGATCGCCTGGTCCCTGCAAGAAGAAATAGCTCGACCTGTCCTTTTCAGGACTACCTGGGAAGAGATCGACAGCCTGAAAGACACCCCCCCCGACCGTCCGATTGCCTGCCAGATGCAATGGATTGGAATAGCATGAGTGATTGGCGACCGACGAGTCCGTCTCCCGTTAGGCATGGAGAACCTTATTCCCCCCCCCACCTTAAGGTAAGCAATCCCTAAATCGCTGGTATTGTGTATATTGCGGAATACATTAATCGTTTCTTGCCTTACAGATCTTTCCCCTTTCTCCTCTCCTTCCTTCCATTTTCCTTGTTGTTAAGGCCTAGGCCGTCTCTTTATGCATTGATATACTAGCATGGTATATCCCTCCATTCTATTAATTACTCCCACTTTATAATGTAACACTTAAATTATCGTCTGTTCAGTCCTGGAGGTTGAGAGCTAATTAGCTCAAGCACTCCATCTAACAATTCGTCTCTCGTCGTCGTCGAGAAGTTAATATAATAATATGTTGTTAATATAATTAGCACAAAAATAATTCATGAGAAACATGTTCACGTACTTCATCATTATTTTCTAAGAATCGATTATTACCGCTTTTATTCATAATTGACACCAAATTAACAGTTACTAAAATTTTGCTTAGTTCTCTCCTAATATATCATTAAAACTAAACTTCTTCGAGAAATCCTGTATCGAGCCTTAACGTATTCTTTACATTGTTCTACATAAGTTGTTCTAAATGATTATCCTAATTTTTCGGTCTTGCTTTCTAATATTTCTTAATGATAGAATGGACTGCTAAGAAATTCAGTTAAGCCAGTTAAGTTTGAAAAATGTACAGTCCATCATCCAGTCTTATGTCAGACATAAATACATTTTTGCCTCTTCTCAAAATACTTGTCAGAACCAGTAGCGGCTCGTCCATAAGGGCTGCAGTCCTCCTAAAATTATTTTAAAAGATTATATTTTCGTTTTTATTCTAATTGGCTTACTTTTCCACTTTAAGCATTCAGTGATCAACGAAAATGGCAAAAAAGGAATGAAAAATGGAAAAGAAAACGTAAAATCAATCAAGAATTCAGAGAGAGACCGATTAGAGCTGCATCAAGTTTTGCCCCTCCTACGGATCCGATATTAACGCAAAGAGCAACGCGAAGCCGGAGAAAAGCAACACTTTCTCTGCTTGAAATTGCATTCATTTGACCTGTATATTTTTCAGCTCTCATTTGACATGACCTCCTCATTTGGCTCTTTTTCGCTTTTTCTCAGTAATTCAGTCTTTAAATAGTTTTTTTATCCAATTCTGGAGGACTTGCACTTTTTTTGCTTCCGTATGTTTTTTCGGGTGCTGATTACGATTCTGAGGCTTGCGACCTGTAATTTTTGTTATAGCCAAAAAAATACATTTTTTTCCTCCAGCTTTCTGCTTATAACTCAAAAACTATCAATTTTTAGTATATCATCATTATATACCAAACTAATCAGCATAAACTTTCTTTCAATTTAGGCCTATAAAATTTTTGAAGCACTGCATGTTTCTGAGCTGAGCAGCCACCAGTGGTCAGGGCAGCAAAATTTCGTGAAGCAGTGCCTACCAACTAGTAAGAAAAAATGCGTGTCAGAAGTTTGACTCTACCTCGATGCACAGGGCTGAACTTTTGAGACACAGATACGTCCTAACTTGTTATTTGGGTAGCACTTCCTTTCGAAATTGTGCAGACAATAATTAAGAAAATTAGCATGCTCTTTGTAATGTCATAAAATTACTTGCAACTGACTAAAATTTATAGCAAAAAAAATCAGGAAAATACTCTGAAATCATTCCTTGAGTTGTAGAATGGAACCATTCCTTGAGTTGTAAAATGAAATCATTCCTTGAGTTGTAGGATGAAACCATTCCTTGAGTTGTAGAATGAAACCATTCCTTCAGTTGTAGAAAGCTTCAGTTTTATTGATCATGGATTAAAGTTATGGCGATATAAATTCAGGCAATTTTGTTTCTTTCCTCCCGAATTTTGTCATGAATACGATAATCGGTTTTTAAGTCTCACTTTGTATAAGCAACATAAATCCCAGAAGGACTAATTTTGTGCTTCATACAGAAGTGCAAAAACATCTTGAAATTTAAGACATATGGGATAAATAAAATACTCATATTGTAAAAGAAAAATGTGAATCCATTTTTTAAAATATTTTAGGTCCTTATAATTTACTTTAGTAAATTTTGTTGTCATTGCTAGTTAAACTCGATTTTTTTATATTCATGATTATTCATAAATCGCAACCTATTAAGGATCTATTTAAGGACATTTAAATTAGATTTATCTTTCTAATTCACTCTCCACTAACCACTATAGTACAACACCACCTCTTTCGGCCGTGCCTAGAGTTCCTATGACTCTTTATAAGCGGTTTGAATGGACAGAAAGTAAAGGCTTACTTAGACCACCAGCACAAGAAGAAAAATGAAGAACAGTGAATATTTTGTGGTAAGCCAAATGTCATTTTTATGAATTTTTAAAGCAAAGAATTTTACCTTTGTATTTCTCATTAGATGACCTGCAAACAAAGCTTCCTTTGCTTTTAGTTCGCGTTTGTTCTGCCATGACGGTGATAGGTAAGGTTTTTTAAGCCTTTTTTCATTCTTTCTTCAGAATTTGTTAGTAAAGACTGTTTGTTTTTGTTAGTTTGACTGTTTGTTGTTAGTAGATTTTTTTTGGTGAAATGCTTTTTTCTTTTTTGTTTCCAATTGTCCGGGATAGGTTCAGGTCACAGAGGAAAAGTTTATGTGACCTTAAAGTCGTTTTTCCTCGACAGAAAACTTATCCCAATTAGGATCCAAATTGGAAAGTGGCCTTTGACGAAGTTTTCCATTTGGATTCTGCCCTCCGTGGTTTTTGAATCGTATTTCGTCAATTTTGTTGCGTTTTAATGTCTATTATAGTTTTGTTTTTTCTTTGAATTGCTTTAATATCTTTGTCACTATGCTTATGTCATGAAATTAAATAAAGAAAATTTTTAAACTCACAAATTTCAACTTCGTCCCACAGATAAAAATTGCTTACACTACTAATAACTACAAAATTTATTTCTATGCAAGACCAAATCTTAAATGTAGTGAAAAATTAAAAATAAAATAAGATGAATGATTTCTTCTCTCTCAATAAAGTCAAGATCGGTCACCTGGAAGAACAAATTTTTATTTTTGAGCTACCTATTGATTATCATTTTCAGTTTATCGATTGCGAAGATTCAAATTCGATGTTAAGATTTTCTGGAAACCATAAGACTTAGCAGCCCAGGAGCTGAAAGCCATTGATTTTAAATTTGCATCCATGAATGAAAAGAACAAGAAGTGCAGCTGCAAGAAACATACTACATTTCTAAGAAAAAAGTGAATATATTTATTCTCTTTCAGAAGTCATTTAAAAAATTGAAGAGTTGTGTAAATGACGTTAATATCTAAACGCATGCATAATTTTGAAAAATTAAAACATCGGAAAATTATGAAACTTCAGTAAAGATTCATCTGTAGAAAACTAAATAAGCATGTTAAAATAATTCATCCCATAAATTTAGTTTTCACAGTCTTTCGTAGAATAGTTGTTTACTATATTAATCAAAGATTAATGTAGTAAACCACTTATAGTATAATATGTACAGCAAACAAATTATAGTATAGTAAAAAACGTGTATCATAGTATTGATAGCAAAGAACTTATACTTTAGAAGCTATAATAAACAATTTATAGTAATAATTATATAAATAATTACTACGATATAAACCTGTTATAATGTGATCTTATTTAATCATATTTTTTATGAAAATCCTCTGCGAAGCTCTAACTATACCCTCTTATAACGTTTATATTCTTTATATTTTCAGGGTTATCAGACTGTATCAATACTTAAAAAATATATGTATATTTTCAATATAGATACAACTGTCTCAGTAAAAGCAAAGTAGGTGCTGGTAGATACTGCTCTTTACCATTGGCGGATTTTGCCAATATAAAGCCACAGGCGTGAAATTATTTTGAGTCCCAGCCTCTTACCGAATATTGTAAATTAGTTATCTGTTTAGAAATGCTTTGTACGTCGAATACATTTTAAGGCCCCACCAGGGGCTATTTAGTAAAAGCAAAGTAGGTACTGGTAGTTACTGTTCATTACCATTGGCGGATTTTGCCAATATAAAGCCACAGGCGTGAAATTATTTTGAGTCCCCGCCTCTTACCGAATATTGTAAATTAGTTATCTGTTTAGAAATGCTTTGTACGTCGAATACATTTTAAGGCCCCTCCAGGGTCCCAAGGTCCGAGGTGAGAACCTCTAACGCCTATGCGGAAAACCGCCACTGCTCTTTACGAAAATTCTTGAAACGAAATCTGATATATTTATGAATGTAATAAAAGGAAATTTATATAACAAGACAAGATATTCATTGTAGTCATAAAATTGAAAGCATTTCCAAAGTAATTTAAGAACGTATTCCAAATTTAGTACCGGAAGAATGTAACGGCAGATAATTTGTTACATTGAAGTATGGCAAAACTTTAAAGATTATAATAATTTCATTAGCCTCGCCAGGCACTAAAAATATGATAAAAATAGGTTTCTTTCTGTTATTATAAAACTGCATTTAAGATTTGAATGTATAAATTTCACGGAAATTTTAATTAATATTAACAGCTCTTCAGCAAAGTGAATAACGGAAAGTGCATTTTTATTCGATGCACTTATTGCAGCAGATACCCCTGATTTGATAAAAATATATTATGAGAAAAAATTAAATACTTCGTATTTTTTCTGATTTTCTGAATCCGTTGAAAAATGAAAAAATGCATAAAATTGTCAGAACATAACTTTTCACTTATATCTGCTATCGAGTAGAAGCCTTTGAGATGCGCCACAGGAGTTAAAATTGTGTTTCCTCATTATCTTGGAACTTTGTTCAGATGTCAATAATAGAAGCGTCCATATCTCATTACAGCAATATAAACTCAGCAATATCATATAGCGAAAATTGATCTTTCCCATTCTTTCAACCATCATGAGATTAATTGCATAGCAACATTAAATCACTTAACATATAATTTCATTAGATAATTAAATTTTATGGATACCATCCATTGCCTTAGGTTATTTGCATAATGGTCCCTTTGGGAAAAAAGTTAAAAAAGTTGTCCGATGTGGTATGTATTTAAAAAAGTCCGAGGTGGTATGTATTTTTAAAAAAATCAGTGTTTGGTCAGTACCGAATCACCCCTTTCTGATAGTGGAAAATAAATCAACACAAGGACCGGAAACAAGAGCAAACACGTGATCAAAGCCGCGCCATCCCCGGGTTATTTATTTGCAGCTAAAGCAAAAATGGGGACGAAACAGAGGGAAAAGAAGCAATAAAGCCCCTTTATTCCCGTGCCCGTTTTCTAACGCTAAAGAAGTTGACTGCGATTTCACCTAGAAAACACCAAACGCTTTGTAATAGAGGAATCTCACAGAATCTAATATCTGTAACATTCAATTATTATCAAATTAGGGTATTTGACGTTTATGGTGGAAATGATTTAATTTAGGTTTCTCCTGCTGCTCGCTATGAAGGTTTAAAATTTTTGCGTCGATTTATCACATTCGGGATGACGCAACGGAAAATATTTTCTTTCATGGGTCTTAAATACACTTCTAACTTCATCACGTACAGAGGATGTAAAATTTAATAGTCCATGAAAGCTATATATTCAAATTTTCCTATTTTAATCTTGTATCCTATACATAGGTATGCACTCTATTTAAAAGTTCACTAATCATAAACTTTTAGTAAAATTTTCGTGATATAAAAGAAAATTCATCTGTTTTCATGCTTCATAACCGACTCATTTAATTTAAGAGGCGTCTAGTGATTAAATGCATCGCAGCATTAAATCGCTTAACATACAGTTTCATTAGATAATTAAATCTTCTGGTTCTCATCCATTGTCTTAGGATATTAGCATAATGTTCCCCCTGGAAAACGAGTAAAAAAGTAAGCAGGGAAAATAATGGAATTTCCTTTGTTCCGAGGGGTTACTTATTTTACAAAAATCAATGTTTGGTCAGCACCGAATCTCCCCTTTCTGATGGCGGAAAATAAATCAACGCAAGGGCCCGAAACAAAAGCAAAAACGAGATCAAAGTCGGGTTATTTATTTGCAGTGAAAGCAAAAATGGGACGAAACAAAGAAAAAAGAAGCAATAAAGACGTTTTCTTCCCGCGCCCGCTTTCAAAAGCGAAAGAAGTTGACTGAGATTTCACCTGGAAAACACCTTGCAATGGAGGAATTTCTTTTTCTCAGCAGGCTCTTGTATAGGGAGTTGTCTGGTTTTAGCACAAAGTAAAGAAATGGAAGAATTGAAGAAAAAACATCTTTCGTATGAAAGAATTCACAGAAATTCCGAGAAGATTTTAATCTCCTTTTTTCACATTTCAATTTCCTCCATCAACACTTCTGTGTAACAAAATCCACGCATGACACGTTACTGAAGCTCATACACAGCAGCAGCATAACAGAACAAGATCTAAAATTGTGTTCACTTCTTTCTTTCCACTTTTTCAGTACTTTCTAAATAAGAAATTCCAGTTTCTTCTCGATTTTTGAAGTTTTTTCATAAAGACACGTCCATTCCTTTGGAATAATTACAAGCAGTATGCATTAGATAAATCCCTACGGTTTATCACCTATTTCATACCAAGAATCAGTATTTCAGGCTTATGTATAGGGATTTGTCTAGTTTTAGCACAAAGTAAAGAATTGGGAGGATTGGAGGAAAAACATCTTTCGGATGAAAGAATTCACAGAAATTCAAGGAAGATTTTAATCTCCTTTCCCACACTCCAATTTCCTCCAACTTCTGTCCAGCAAAACCCAGGAATAACGCGTTATTTAAGACCCCACACTCAGAGAACTAAAAGACCAAGATGGAAAATTCAGGGCTGTTTCTTTCCGTACACTTTCTGAGAACCTTCTAATTAAACAAAACCAGACTTTTCTCATTGTTTTGAAATGCATTTAGGAAGAAACGTCGATTCCTCTGAAATAATAAATTAAATAAAAACTTTTTGGTTTATATTCTAATTTATGCAAGAATCAGATTTTCATACTGAAATCATGAACTTTGAATTTTTTAAAAAAATATTTATTAATTTTGCTTACATGGTTCAATATCTCAAGAAATTATGAAAAGTTAATATTCAATGCGCTTAAAGCTGAATTATATTTTTAAAATAATAATAGCTTGGTCAAAAGGCAACAATTTTCGGTCTTATCTATAAGTCGATATTGGGTTAAATTCGTCAGTCCTGCATTGCATATGATTTCCCTAAATCTAAATTTTAACGTTCTGTCTAACGAATAAACGGAAATATTTGGCAAATAATGAATATTCTTCGCTAGCATAAATGGTTGGCGTCTTCTGCTATCAAAATAATAGAAATGGGCCCACGTAATTTACTTTAGCACTAAAATCATCCACTTTTATCACGCATTGAAAAATATGCAACTTAAATGTTAGTCAACATTTAATATAAAAAACGGTAATTGTATTTTAAAAAGCTGCTAAAAGCTGCTGATACTGTTAAGTGTTATAATTCACAAATGCCTTACATAACGAAAAAATTAGTAAGATATCGCTCCATATGAAAGATCTTTCCTTTGAGTTTCACGTCGAATTAGAAGAAAATCATTATCTAAGGATTTTATAATTACAGAAACATTATTCGCTGTATACTTTTCTTTTATTAAAACTTCCAGAGGGCTCTGTAATCTGCAGTTTCTGTTAGGCACATAGTAGAAATGCATAAAATTTTGCTATTTTAAGTAATGGTGTCTATTATTAGGAGTTTCATTATTGGAATGATTATTATTATTAGGAGTTTCATTATTACAATTATGACTATTATCATGTATATCGTTATTGCAAAAACGACTATTGTTATGAGCTTCGTTATTGCAATAATGACTATTATCCTGAGTTTCGTTATTGCAAAAATGACTATCGTTATGAGTTTCGTTACTGACAAATTCCTTCACGACCATGACGACTGCATTGGAAGCAGATAGTCGTCGCCGCCGTATAGTGACACGGGGTATCTTCTGCAAAGCCTTATCTCCAAATCTTCGCATTATTTGCAACAACCAAAATTTTGAGTGCAGGTCTATTTCATAACTATTTCAACAACGGTAGATCGACTGCCGCAGAACAAAAATTTTATACCACAGCTTAATCAATTTAAGTTAACTGTGAGGAAGCTCAAGGGGGTGTCCGACACCCGACGCCACGTAAGATGTGAAAAATACCGACTTCTCTTTAGGTGAAATGAGTAAAATCCATGCTATCTAACTTTAAGGTCACATTTAGGAGACAGAGCGTGCTTCAAGAAAAATTATTTTATTTGTTTTATTGGAATTCACCATAAGGGATGTGAAACACCCTCTTGCACGTCCTCGCGTCAGGTTTTTTTGTTCCATTGACCGATTGTATTAGAGACAGGAAAATAATGATGTGTCGCTATTTTTAGTGAGACAACAAGTATATTAAAGAACATTCTACATTTCTAAAGTGGAGATTTTTGCGGGTAAAAGGCTTTTAACTGGATAATATTGTAATTGAAGATGTAAAGAGATTGATGCAAAGGTTATATTTTTCTGACCCTAGTGTAACTCTAGTCATAACGCCGCCTGCACCCCCGGTACCTATAACCTAGATTAGATAACCTAGATAACCTATTACACCAGTTTGATTGGTTGCTGGGATAAACTGTACAGCTTACCCTTTAGTGCTACTATTAAGCCATACGTGTTGCAGTTGCAATAAATTGCAAACGTGCAACCTGTTCCAAAAATTAGTTTAGCCAAAGTCTTATCCACTTTCACAAAAACTATTGGAAGAAAAGCTTACAATTGTAGAGACTGTTTTTAAAAATAAAAGTGCATTACGCCCTAAATTTATTGGATCGATAGAAAAAGCTCCGCAGAATTCTTATTTGGATTTATAAAAAAATGGTTTAATCTGTACCTAAGAAAATTAGAAGCAGTATTTTTTTAATCCAAATTGTATAACGATTATTAAATTTAGGTTTCTTTACTGTAAGAAATGTTTAAAACAGGTATGTAAGAAATATACTTTTCTTGTGTGTTCGCAATCCGCTGAATATAATGTATTATCGACTAAATTTTTCGTCTAAAAATTTATTCTTTCATAACTAGAACTGTTTGCATGAATCGCTTAGAACAAATTTAGCACACAAATGTTGGTAGTTTTGCTTAAATAGCGAAATAAGGAATTGGGGTGTCGCACACTCCCTTGCGCGCCTTCGCGTTACTCTTCGTAGTGCGCATCTTCGCGTTACTCTTCATAGTGCGCGTCCTCCCGGGTTAAGACGATAACATGGCGGTGGTAGGTATAAGTTGTCTGTTAGCAATTCTGATTTATCAATGCATATCTGATTTATATGATACCTGATCACAAATTTGCATATTTTATTAATAGATACACTAGCTCCATGGCTCGGCGTTGCACGGGCTATCTCGAATAATGCGTCATTACCCGGCGGAGAGAAGAAGTGAGGTCATGTGACACAAACGCTTAGATAAACCAGCGTTAATGGGGATATATATTTTTTCATATTCCCTCGTCCAGTTTATAAACACATGAAGGAAGATGCACTGCATTCATGAAATCTCAAGGAAAACAAACATATATTAGTAAAACACCCAATTTGAGCAATTTAATTTTCCCTATTTCTTTGTATCAATTACCAAAACCCGCAAACAACGTCATCCATGTTACATTGTTGAGGGATCCATATTGTATTGTTGAAGTTTTCAACAATGAAACAGAAACACGCAATTAAATATTTGTTTAAACAATGAAAACGGTTTGAATTGCGTTGCAACAATGAAAAGTATTGTTGTAAATTAGTTTTAATTAATATCTTTTTACTAATTAAAATTTCGGAATTTAAACGGTCAAAATGGATTCCTTGGATTATTCCCCTTCTTTTGGTACTTTCCGCGCGCTTCTCTGTTCAGTGGTTCGTGAGAAGATAGCCGGATATAGATACATACGTTTGTTTACCTTCGGATTTTAATATATAAGACTAGCTGCGTGGCCCGGCGTTGCACGGGCTATTTCGAATAATGCGTTATTCACTGGCGGAAAGAAGGAGGTAAAGTGATACATGCCCAACAGTCTCTCCTAAATAAATAGGAAGAAAAGAGCGGTTGAAACATTTGCGTCAAAATCGAAAGCGCGTCAAAATCGGCAATTTTTAAAAAAATACAAAAATTGTTATTTTGTAAAAAAATTATGTCGTGTCTGGCGAAATGAATGGTATATCTAAGGGGTTCCCAACCTTTATTTCCTCGCGTAACCCTTTATTAATTTTTATATTTTCGTGTACCCCCTATCGACATATCCTCCCCCACCACCACCAACCATCCGTCTGTGCAAAGAAGTTATTATCAATAATGTTAAGGGCTTAGGTTAGCTTAAGAGTCAAATAACCCGAATTAATAACATTTGCTGGACTTATTTTACTTTTTGTTGCATTTGTACAATAGTATTAGTTACAATAGTAGATCAATTCCAAAACAAATGCAATCAGTATTGTAATAATTTCGCATTAACTTATAAGGATGGCTGAAAATTACACTCCGTATTAATCAACTAATCAAGTGGTACAGTTATTAAATACCAAGTATTCACTTGAGTAACAAATTTCTCTGACTTTTTTCTGTCAGCGTCATTTTTTATATTAACGTAGTTTAATTATTGAAACTTTTAACATTATTGCATGTAACATTGCTGTTGTAACAATATTCTTTAAAGGAAGCAACTTCAACAATAAAAGGATTTTGAATTTCGCAGCAACAATGAAAAGTATTGTTATAAAGTATCCGAAACAATGAAAAGTATTGTTGTAAATTAGTTTTTAATTAATATATTTTTTACTAATTGTAATTTCGGAATTTATATGGCCGAAATGGATTCCTTGAATTTTTCCCCATCTTTTGGTACTTTCCGCGAGCTTCTCCGTTCAGCGGTTCGTGAGAAGATAGCTGGACATACATACATACGTTTGTTTACCTTCAAATTTTAATAGGATAGATAGTATATTTCGAAACACAATGAGACTGAGCTGTTAATACTTTTGCACAATGAAAATATGCATACAGTATTGGCTTATTCTTTCAACTTATCTATTCTAAGTAAGCATATTAGTACACACCTCGAAGTTGTCACCTCCTGTCATGAAGGTTTAATTTTTTAAAATTTTCACAAAATTAGAGTAGAGTGGTAAATGGTCCATGATGTTTGGTATTTTTGAAGTTCTTCATTTCCTCTCAATCGTTTAAATTTGTCATCCAATTATTTTTTTGTTTACAGTAAAAATTTTATTAATGTAATAAATGATACAATTAAATTTAATTAAACTTGCAAAGAACACAATATTTATGCTTATTCTTATTATCATCGAAAGATAGTCTTTCTTACTAATAAAATGAAAGAGATGTAAACAAATGTACCAAATTCCTTTTATCAATGTAAATAAAGTAGTTCTCTAAATTTTCAATTTATGTTTTGACTACAAATTAAGTTTCTTTCAATCTTCATATATTTTTATTCTTGTGTTTGGCTTTAAAATATAAAGGTTAATATTTTAATATCGCGCAATCTGCAGAGAAACAATTAAGTAATGGCTTATATTTTGAGAACTATGAATAAAATTAGCCAAATTACCTCATAGCAAAGTTTTAACAAAGTTTAGAAAACTACGATGTATAAGATGCCTACTTTATCTCAAATGTTTAAAAAAACACGAAGCCAAATGCTTTGTAAAACATTTATTGCCTACGTTGTATGCTTAAATTTATTTAATTAATCTCTTTGGAGAACAAAAGAGTTTTCCGAGTTTAGGAACCGAAACAACAGAACATATAAATCACCAAAGTAGTTCATTCTGCATCATGTAGCATTTAATCCTATGCAACCGCCCTACAGCTCTAAATCTACTAAAACTAACTTTCTTAAGAATAAATTAAGGGACTTATTTCAGGGTATCCAATTGTATAAAATTAGCCTTCGAAAGTTACTTTAGTTGCACTGGAAGGTGAAAAAGCACTGTCCATGCATAATACAAGGTATTATTAACGCTTGAAGAAACTGATTTTTTACATTTTGTTAAATCTTATTAAATGATTATGATGGGAGTTTCTTAAGGAAAGAGGCACACAGTTCTGTAAATTTATCCATGAGCACCAAAGGTTATTAATGAGCTACCTCAAGCAAGAATGACTTAACGTCTTTTTAAGCCTCTTGTTTTAATTTTAAAGAAAGGCTCAGTAATATTATAATTTAAGAAATCAGACAATTTACTTAACATTTCTTCTTATTATTCATTAATCATCATGTTTAACCGTTATTATTGATTTATACTTAACCCTGTCAAGTTCACAGCATGTTTCGTTTTGAAAATTACTAAATTTATTTCAAAAATGAGTATTAAACATGTAGCTGATCATTTATATGTAAAGGAAAAAAGTTTTTTTTTTATTTTAAAGCACTTTTTATTTTCAAAAAATTTGTGGTTTGACAATGAAACCAAGGAACGGTAACGGGCTATTTTTTTTTATTTTAAAGCATTTTTTATTTTCAAAAAATTTGTGGTTTGACAATGAAACCGATGAACGGTAACGGGCTATTTTTTTTTTTATTTTAAAGCATTTTTTATTTTCAAAAAATTTGTGTTTGACAATGAAACCAATGAACGGTAACGGGCTATTTTTCCTCGGACTAAGTTAGCAACGAAATGCAATTTAAATTACGTATTTAATTAATAAGTATACGTAAGTATTCAGGGTATTCAACCTTCATAAAATTCAATATTAGTTTCAAAAATTTAATTTTAAAAAATATCAATTTGTGCGAGAAGTCTCATCATTTTGTTTCTCTTAGAGATCGAAAGTAATTTACCTCTTGCAATGCCGCTATCTTTGTGAGTAGTAACGGTATTGAACTGGAATTTTTATATAAGTTGGCTTAAGTTTCAAAAGAAAGATGACTCCACGTTTCGCCCATGCACAGTAAAAAAAATGCTCAATGCGTGGTTTCGCTGTGAAACCAGTGAACGCGAAAGGGTTAAACATGATATAAAATAAACAACAAAAAAAACTTTCTCCTCAGTTTCTCGCATACTTACACAATATATCGCGTTTTGTGTATATTTTCTAGTATAAAAAAATCGAATAGACATTTCGGATCTTTTCCCTCTGGATTACTAGATCTTTCATGTAATTCTACACTTTTGATGTCAAGACCTGATGCCAAATTTTCTTTATCAAGTTATTAGCATTCTTGAGTTATCATAGGTATTTTGCGTTTGCATTTACACGAAAAGAAAGGCACTCACGCCGATGATAGTGTCACGGTACAGACTGACAGTGATATACCGTGACCGTCCGCAAACACTGCCACGTCACCATCCGTCCTTCTGGTACGTAAAATATTTATTCTTACTTTTCTCTCATGTTATCACATCGTACTTCTGTTTTAATTATTCAAAACTCCTCTCTCTGTTTTTTTGTTGGTTTGGCATTAGGGATGAAAATCAGTGTTTTAGGCCTTATGGCGTAACTGATTGCAAGAAAATATCAAACTTTTTATATTTAGCAATTCAGAATAAATTTATCCCCTGAAGAAACTTATTGTGCTTTTATTGCGTTTTGTATTTCACGTTTTATACTCTTTCATTTTGCGATATATACTCTATCTACCACAGCGCTTTTGGAATTGCAGCTTTTAGCGCATTCATTGTGTATGTGACATATTTATATAAATTTTTCCATTTGCTACTATTCGCATTTTTATCTTTATTCGGATATACTTTCAATTCGTTTATCATATCCTTTCGAATTTGATATGAATGTTTGTTATTTTATTTTATTGTTTTTCTATTATGTTTTGCCTCTTTTATATATATATATATATATATATATATATAGTTAAATATTTCAATGATTCAGAAAAAGAGTTATATTTTCAATATATACAAATATTAATCTAGAAATTAAAATCAAATTACCTTATCAATAATCATACAAATGAAATACAAAAGATAGCTTGATTAACGACTATTGCACTATGAAAAAAGACAACCTAGAAATGAAATTCCAACAATTAAATGCTCATCAGCATTGGGAACTGATATGTTGCATTAAACTAGATTTGTGACGCCAGCCCTCTGCGAAAGCCAATTGTTGGAAAAACGAAAAAATAGAGGAATAAATCCAAAAAATCTTTTAAGATTAGAAACGAGAATGTAAGTAACTTATAGCATACCAATTCGATAGTTATATCTACGAGGAGGGAACAAGCATTTATTTCCTTAAACATTGCACCTAGACAATAAATACATTAAATTACACAGTTTTATCAAATAAGGTACGAATTTGTGTGAAAACGATGAGTTTTCTGTGGAACTTGAAAATTAAAAAGCTAAGAAAATTAAACTTTTATACTTTCCCCGTGGAGCAAAAATGTCATTGAGTAAAATGTTGCTACGGCACTCCTTTATGTGTAAACTAAGTTTCACGATTCTATCTGCAAAATTTGCGGATATATATTAATTTTTAAATGTAAAGGGGCTGGTTACAAATTTATATGGACATTTTTATTGCAGAAATGCAAATTTATTCAACAGAAAAACTGCGAAATGCAAATATTTATCTAATAGTGCATGATCCAATAATCATGAATTAAAACAATTGCCAATGACTCATACTGTTAACAGTGTTAACATAAAGCTAAAAACACTAGTGAAAGCAGTGTTTTTAGCTTTATGCTAACACTGTTTGCAAAAAGCATTTTGATTCATCTAATTTTTAGCGGTTCGTATAGATTTCACTTATTTACCCCTGATGAGTATCTATTCGCTTTTACCGATAAACTACAGTCTTTGTTTATCCATTTAAATTTGACATTGTTTGATTTTCATTGCATTGATATTTTACCCAAATCTTCTTGAATTGCAGCATTATTGCGCATTCGTTGCGTTTGTGTTTTATATTATCTTTCCTCTTTTGTTTGCATTCTCCCTATAAGAACTCTCGGCAATTTCTCTCCACGGATTTTTTTCTTTACATTTTGTGATCTATGAATGTTTATGTTGATTATCTGGATTTTACACTTCTGTTATGATGTTTCTTATTTGTTATATATATTTAAATTAATCCAATAATAAAAATTATTAAATTAATGTCAAAATCTATTGGAATTCTTGAAATGAATGTATGATGTGTTTGTTGTTTTACTTATGAATAAGTATGATATTATATATCCCTGGAAGTTTCTGTTGTTGGAACCACTTATAATTATAAACAAATACAGAACCTGGAAACACATTTGCTGGACGGCGACCTGCATATTACCATAGCTACTGTAATCACTTTAATAATGAATTATTCTTTGCTTGAACAATATAATGTGAATTTCCGACTTTGGATTAATTACTTCCTTATGTGTGGCTGAAATTCTACACATCTAGAACATCCACTCTTCTCTCAGAGCAAATATGTTGGGTATTATTCCCCTAGATGATAGTATTAATCTATCGCCGAAACATGCATAAAAGATTCGTTCACTGTTAATGATAGAAGATGAAAACCTCAGAAAGCAAAAAATGCACTGACAACAACCACAATAAATGAAAGGCAGCCTTTGAATATACGCGTGTCTGCATTATTTGAAAATGCTTCGGTTTCATACACCAGGAAGTTTCAAATCCTTTTTAATCAATGTCGTTGGCAACCTTGTACCTTCGAATGATTGAAAAGTAGAATCTCCGCTGTAATTATGGAATTAGGGGAAGATATCAGATTTCAGTTATATGTAATCTAAAGGTGTTTTTCTTTATGGATAGTACAATGATGTACCATAAGTATTTTCTTTCCTGCATTTGGACCTAGTGCTTATTTTGCAACTTGTCAAAAATTACAATTTCCCTTAAGCTGTATACAATTTGCCATGTGGGTTTCTTTACAAGGAAGGAAATAGAAAGAGAGGCATTGAGACATAAAAAGACAAAATTCGAACACTTGATGTTTAAAACTAATATTACAGAATGAATTAATCTGTTAATGTAAAAATAAAATGTCATTCTTGAAATGTGTAATCACGTGTATGTCAGAAAATATGTATTTCGATGTTCATTATCTAAAATTCCAAATATATTTTAAAAGGTGACTGAATATAAGTGACGTTTAAAAATTTAAAATTCAACTTTTTAAACTTTTGCACTTTCTCCTTTTTAGATAAAATAAATGCTCGCGACGCTAAAATATGAAAATATAATTCATAAAAATCGATTCGTGAATTATATTATTTAGACCATAATTCCGATTTTTAATACTCCGACGCTAGAACTTCAAATACAGAGGTCGATCCATGCTATTTTTAGGGGCCCATTTTTGTGTCAAAAAATTATTTTTGTGAAAAAATTATTTTTGTGAAAAATAAACATATATTTGTGAAAAATAAAAATATTTTTGTGAAACATAAAAATATTTTTGTGAAAAATAAAAAAAAAATATTTGTGAAAAAGAATTATTTTTGAGAAAAATAAAAAACAAATTGGGAAAATTTTTTGACCATGTAAAACCTTTAATTTTAGCAGTCATATTTCTACATTTTACATTTAATCTCAAAAGTGTTTCATCGAACCAAATATATGTAGTAATTTGATATAATACTGAAAAAAAATACTCGTATATATATTTTGTGCAATGCCTCATTCAAAAACATTTAAAAAAGAAGTCAGATTAGAAAAAAGGGCCGCTTTTGTGAATTTGAGTTTTGTGAAGGGGCAATTTTTATGAAGTAGAATTTCGTGAAGGGGCCGCTTTTATGAAGTGGAATTTTGTGGAAGGGTCCGGCCCATGAAATAGTTTTTAAAAATGATTACTATAATTTTATTCGCCTTTGTTTAACATTATTTCTTTCATGTTTTAAATTCTATGCTTAAAAAACACATAATATCGTAGTCGACTGTTTACTCGCATCCACATGTGCTGAAATTCAAAATATCACTATAGTTGTGCATTCCCGAAGGCATTACAACATTTTAATATTATCAGAACTTAATCATCAGTTAATTGTTTAATTCTTATTCATTTTTTATTCTATATCAGAAACGTCATCTCATGGTCAATTTGATAAAGACTGATTAGTATTTACATAATAAAAATTATTTAATATATAACAAAAATAAAAAGATAGAATAAATAAAAATGTATTTTTACAAACCTGCTTTTATTAGTGAACAAAAATTGAATATATTTTTTTCAGAAATTTGGGGGGGGGGCAAAGTATACGTCGTAAAAAGTATATCTGTTCTATGCACAGATCTCCTTTGTCTTTTGTCGGGAAATTTCGG